>WUQG02007786.1:0-32802 GCA_011317285.2 Androctonus mauritanicus
TAATTTAAAAACTTACGTAAAAATTTACGTACATTGCGTAAAACGGTAGCCATTTACGCAGGCAGTTCTACGGTTAAGAAAGTTTTTTGTTCATACTTTGGTACTTTGGACAAATTTAAATTATTGAATTATTGGGATGGAACTGTGATTTTTTTTCATATACAAAATATTATTACCACATTCCTATGTACAATTTTTCTAGTATATAATCTTCATATTAGAAGTTAAACTGTATTATTGATATTGTTTTACATCTGTGTTCTATTAGTCAATCAAAACTGCTTTATTTATAAAAATCATTTGAGTTAAATGTTTAAAATATAAACTAGAAATTATTCAAGAAATTTTTTAGTTCATTAATCAATTTATTTTTATAAAATATATTTTTAATATAACTGAATATTAAATTTTATGGTAAATACATGATTCAAGTTAATAGGAAAAAATGTGACAATTACAATAAAGTATAAAAAAATCATTTTATTCTTATAAGGTTGATAACAAAATTTCATATTAGTGCTGTTTTTCTATTATACTACTAAAATAAATCTCTTAACACTTAGTATACCTGACATACATTGTCAGATCTGATATTGTAAGTTTAATCTTTTGTTAATCACAATCATTTCAATTCTTTGTGACTAACAGAACTTTAAAACTGCAATTTTTTTTGTTTTATTTTAATTATATTAAAGTAGGCACTTATTATAAATATACTGTATATCTTTTTACTAAATACCCATATACTGGAATGTCTGTAATATACACTACATATTTCAAATCTGTAGTAAAAGGTATAGATACACACACACACACACACACACACACACTATATTGACATTTCTCTCACTCAAATGGCATTTGAGAGAGAGAGAAATTTTTGCTCTTATGTAACTTTATACACTATAATACTGTTCTTAAGTATTATAGTTTATAAAGAATAATTAGTTTTATAAGAACAGAATTTTTCTTAGATAATCAATAATATTACTATTAAATATTGGATGTTGTTTTAAAATATGATCAAAATTAATATTTATATTAATAGAAAAGCCCAAAATGGAAGAAAATTTATCAGGAGATTCACTCAAATTTTAATGCATAATATTTGAAACAAAAATTCAGATAACTAGGCTATCTAGAAAAATAAAAAAATATATCAAAACAACCATCAATATGTTTGAGTTAGATAATCATGTTCATATTTCTGAAAAAATACATCTTGCAAAAAATATAAATAATAATATATTAAATTTATGAAAGAAAAAATAATAATAAAATATAGGTATATAAAATATGAAAATTTTAGTTGCCGTGTGTGTGTGTGAAGAAAATAATTATCTGTTTACAGTAAAAATAAATTGTAAATAAAAATCTTAAATGTATTGAAAAAAGCGACCACAATGTCTGCCATATGCCATGCTGCTACTCAAGTTACAAAAATAAATTTAATTGAAAATTAAAAAGTATATAACTTGGTATATCTTGAAATTATTTTTATTGATTTAGACAGAATTTGCAATTATTTTTAAGGGATATTATTTAAAAATGGTCCTATTCAATATACATATATTTTCATATAACACAATAATCGTCGTAGAGTGATTCATCTATAAAGAATATTTGACCTTATTAATCATGAATGTAAATGAGTTTAGTCTTTGCTTTAAGATTTCATTATTTACAATCTTCCATATGGTTAAATCTGCAAATATTTTTCATGACAGTAAATTTATTTAATTTTAACACATTTGAATAATATCATAATTTCATTTATTTATTAATTCAGTGAAATTTTATATATTTTTATTTACATCCATAACATAAATAAAATTCAGAGTGAACAGAGACCAGGTTCGGGAAACAAAATAAAAATACAAAAACAAGCTTAAAGCCGAACCAAAAACTTTTTTATTTAAAGTACTTTCGGGTTTAAACCCATCATCAGTTTAAACCCGAAAGTACTTTAAATAAAAAAGTTTTTGGTTCGGCTTTAAGCTTGTTTTTGTATTTTTATAAATAAAATTTGTTTCCTTGTCAATGTTAAGTAAATCAAATTTTATGTATTGTCTCATTATTACAGTAAAATTAAAAACATTATATGCTGTATGTATTGCTTGCTTATGAAGCAGGAGATACAGTATAACTCAATATTGTAATACATTTCTCATGTATAACTATATCATTTTATAATCTTTATAATATACAATAAATTTGCTAAGAATTGCTATCACTATTAATATTCTTAATAGTATCATTAAATCATTGTTAGGATATTACTGTTCTTAATATTACATTATTGCATTAAACACTAATTATAAGGATGATTTTTTTTAATATTTTGCTTGTCAGATTTTTACAAAAACTTGAATTTGTGTAAGTCAGAAAATTTCTGTATTCAGAATCCTATAATTTTATTATTCTATCTTTGTGTTGATAATGTATTAATAACAGGTTTATTCTGAAAATAATAATTTGCTCATAATTCATATTAATCAGTCATTTCATGAAAAACTTTGAATAGTCTGAAATAATATATTGGTAGTTAAATTATTCAATAATGAATAATCTTTTTAAATAAAACTGTTTAATGAATGGAGAATAGTAAAACAAGTAATTATACATAAATTAGAAATTCTTCTGCTACTATCATAAATTTTATTTACACTTTGTTTCATTGATACTTTTTAGATATGAAACTTCTAGCATATTTAATAAATTCAAAAAGTTATATTTATAAATAATAAATATTTAGACATACGTTAAATTTTATTTAGATTTTTTTTTTTTTTTTAAAGATACTTTATGTATTAAATCAAAACATAATTTTGACTGCAAAGCTTAACTCAGCATTTTTCCAACTTCTAATTTGAAATACAGTATATGAAATGCAATTAAGGTAATAATTGTAAGAGGATAAAATATTATGAGAAATTTCCTTTTGGAATAATTTTCTTTGTTTAAAAAATCTTTTTATATTTAAGATAGTGTCTTGTTCCCGAAATATTTATGCAAGTTTTATTTACTTATAAACAGTTTAAAATTACTGGTAATTTGATTATTATATATTTCTAGAATTTTAGCTTTAGATTTTTTTTAAATAAAACTGTTAATTCAAAATAAAAATGATAGATCAATTATAAATTTAATAAACAGAACTTATTTTAAGTAACATTACCAATGATTTTCTAGTTAATAGAAAAAACTAGAAAATTATTGATAAATTATTAAAAAGCATTTATAAAATTTTGAAATATAATTTAAATTGTTAGTTTTCAAATTAGAATTGAAGTAATTCTGTTGTTTATCATTCAACTTAACTTCTAAATTTCCAAATTATTTATATAAAAAAAATTATAATTACAAGAATTTTTAAATATATTTTATTAAACATAAATAAAAAAAAATAAGCACAAATATCATCATCCATTGTAATTTTGTTTTTCTTTTCCATAAACAAGGAATAATAATGAATACATGAACTTTATTTAAAATTAGTTTTAAATGTCAAAATTTTTTGAATGAAATATTTTTTATCTTTAAATATTTTTCTATGAAATATCAATATTAATTTTCGGAAACAAAAGTAATTATTGATATTGTTTTATATAATAAAATTTTCTTGTTATATATTGCTAATCATTAATTTATTAATCTTTTAGTATATAAAGATTACATACTGTATATCCAGTACATTAAACTGTTCCACATTTACATGTATATTAGTATATAAATAAATTTGGAACATTACTATATATGCACATTGCTTTGTGATAATATTTGTATTGAGTTCCACTAGTACAGTTATCACTTAATAATAACTATACTAGTATAACTTCAGTAATTCATCATATATGGAACTGAGCAAATGATAATTAGAAAAGTGATTATAGTAATACATAATAATAAAGATAAAATATAAACAAATAACACAGATTTAATAGAATCTTTTAAAAGCTAGTATAATACTGATTATGAATATAAAACTTCGTATACATATTTTAAAGTATGAAAAAATTTTTGAATCAAAATATTAACTTTCCTGTAAAAGAGAATTATTCAATTAAGAAATGAGAAAATAGTATAAATGTAAATAGATTATAAGAGGCAAGAATGATGAATCATCAATTCAGAACTGTTTATGCAAAACATGTTGAAATAAACTATGGCATTTTTTTATTCAGAATAATGAATTCTAGATGAAAAATTAAGAATAGCAGATTATTAAGTTTCTACTGAATATGGTATATGAAGTTATTGATTTTTCAAGCTATTTTTATCATATGTTTACAAGAGTAATATTTTTGTTGATATATACACATATTTATTTTTATTATAATAATTTTAAAATTATAATGAATGGACTTAGAACAGTTTTTACTATAGATCTTAGAAATATTCTTTTTGCCACATTATATGATATAAACATATAAAATATTATGACTGTGATTTATTATACAACTATTTATAAATAAAATTTAATGATTAGGTTGTATGATAGTAAATGACTTATATATTTAAAATTCTTATTTCTAGCAATATTGTATACAGATCTATTTATTTCTATTCATTATTTATGTATGTATAGTGTGTATGTATATGTTTCTATAAATAAGTAACATTATAATATTAATTTCAAATAAATCAGTTACAAAAGTTTTAAAATGTTAATTATCATCTCGCATGCTGATATTTTTGAAATAGAAATTTTAAACTATATCAACATTATATCAGGGTGCCTATGTTTCTATGGACTAGTCATTTTTCTAAAACTAATGGGTATACGTGAAAACTTTAAAACACATATCCTGTTACAGTTTTCCTTTCAAATTACAATCTGTCATTACAGCTTTTTCTGTGCATTCTCTTGCACAGCATGTGTTTCAACTTTGTTTTCTCAAATGGAAATGTATTATTTTTCTAATGGAATCTGATTCTGCCAATTTTTTGTGCAATTTTTGTGGTAGAATTATTTTCCTACATCCAATATTTTTGGAGATATTTAGAAATAAAGAATCCATTAAGAAAGGCATAAAAGTTTTTATCAGTAATGCCGAAAACTTATTAAAGTTTATGGCTATGATTCCCTACTTCCTAAAAAATATTTCAGGGTATAAGATTATTGGAGAATCATTTAAAATTCTTTTTCATATTAGGATAATACATTACATTGAATCAAGGATCTGTCTATTAGCTTTCATAATGCCATACTTTCTTAATGGATTCTTTATTTTTAAATATCTTTGAAAATATTGGACGTAGGAAAATAATTCTACCATGAAAATTATACAAATATTGCTGGAATCGGATTCCGTTAGAAAAATAATATATTTCCATTCGAGAAAACAAAGTTGAAACGTGCTGTGCAAGAGGATGCACAGAAAAAAATCATAATGACAGATTGTAATTTAGAAGGAAAATATAACAGGACACATGTTTTACAGTTTTCATGTATACCCAGTAGTTTTTGAGAAAAATAACTGGTCCATAGAAATGTGGATACCCTGTATAAATAGTGATACATTTTGCCATGAAAGAAATAAAGAAAAATAATACACTAAATCTGTGATAGTCAAGCAATTTTAATATTTGGTATTTATCATTTAATAATAAATTTTGTGTTGTGTTATAAACAGTTGTAATCTTTAATTTTACAATATTATTTCTCTTCTTTAGTCAGATTAAAAATGATTTAACATATAGTGATATTTTGCAAAGTTTTATTGTTAGAATCCAATATTGAGCTAAAAAAAAGTGTGACATTTTTCAAATCCTCAAACCAAAAGATTACTGGTTTGTAGATTTAAAATATTAATTATTAAGCCCTTTAGTATCAAACATTTTATTAGCAATGTTTTCAACACTGCTTTCCTCAGCTTTTAATGTACTATCAGAAGCTGAGAAAGGTGCCGAGTATATTGTAAATGTTTCTGATGATAGTGTTTTATTCCTGAAGGGTTTAGTAATTAATATTAATTTCAGCAGTTTTAGTAACTAATATATTGCTAAAAAAAATAAATCTTTATGAAAATAATATGTAAAAATAACTATTAATGTTAATATATCATGGTATGTCAAATCTAATGTAATAGTGATTTAAATTGTTTATAATGTCGTATTTTTCACTTTTTGAATATTAAATAAGCAATGTTCAGTGATTTACTTAGAAATTCACTTTCTCAGAATATTAAATTCATTTATAATTGGTTGAACTAGTCTATAATTAATAAGTAATTTTGTAAAAAAAAATTCTAATATTTTAAAAACTTTTTATTTTTGTAATCATTTTTAATATTTTGCTTATATATTAAAATTTCTAATTATGAAAACTTTTGGAAAATTGCAGTGTTTTTATGATCAAGTTTTTAAATGATCTGTTTACTAGGATTTATATTTTCATTGCTGTAAAATATAAATTGGAAAATCGAAAACGTTTAATGTAATATAAGAAATTTTTTAAAAATTTAAGTTAAATGGGAGACTAAAACATAGGAAATCCTATTTCTCATATGAATTATTTCCAGTTAATGTAGGTGTTGAATGATTTTAATTTTTATTAGAATTATATATTGATTAAAGATGATATAAAATGTAATAGGTTTATATATATATTAAAAATATGCCATATTATAATTTTCTTTATTATCTTTTATATTTAAAAAAGCAGTTTTTAATAAAAAAAAATCTTAATGAAATGAACATTATAATTTGATAAAATTTCAAATGTCAATTTAAAAACATTTAAACTGTCAAATACCAATTTAAAACATCAAAGTGTTTTAAGTTGATATTTAAAAGACAAGTTTTTAAATAAAATGTTAAGTATTTTATAACATCAATAAAATGTTATTAAAATTTGAAGTGTTTTTAAATTGATATTTGATAAACAATTTTTTCTTAGAAGAATCTTTCAAATTAAGTCTTGTATTAAACTGATAATCATTTATATTCTTAAATACACAAAATGTCAAAAATGCATTAGCATATTCCAGTTTAAAACTGGAACAAGCAAGTTAAATAACTGAATTTTTTTCTTTATAATAAATGCATATTGATACTTTCAACTTCCTAGTGATTACAAGCCAGTTGCTTGTAGAAATATTGAGATTAAAGCTTGTTTGAGATATAATCCATTTTGAAATAGAATTTGATTTTGTTTTAATTGGCATTTATCAGTTTTCAATACAAGGAGATTGCGATTGCATTTCCTCATATTAATTTTGAAATATAGATAGAAAAATATTTTCAGCTAGCCTATTTCCAAAATAATAAAAATGAAAAAATATCACAGCATCTGCTATTCTAATTATCTATTATATTAATATATTTTTCAGAAATATAGAATAATTGATATCAACAATAGTATAGAAAACAATGATAGGATTATATCCAGTTTATATTTTATTATTAAATTACTATAAAAAAATAGATATTGAAGGAAAGATATTTTATAATCTTAAATAAAGGCAGATCTCATGATATAATAATAATTTTTTTTATATTGGAGCTATTTAATTTATAATTTATAGATTATTTTTCCCAATAATTTTTAAATACAGTAAAGATATGATTTTCTATAAAAAGTTAGATAAATTGAAGCATTCATAAAATGTACCAATTGAAATATATTAGTTTCTAAGTATTTTAGTTATTTAACAATGCTAGAAGTTGATACATAATCATTTGTAAAAAAAAAAAAAATTAAAAAAACTCACTTGATATGTTGTATATATATATAAATGTAGTAAATGTTATATTAGAGAAAAAAGAAGATTAATAAAAGAAAGCTTTAAGGAACATATACAGAATAACAAATAAAAATGTCTTCCCTGTTTATGCACACTGTTCCAGAACTAATTGTACATTAGAAAGACAATTTTTGTCTTAATGGAGTTAATAATTCTCTACTCGCAAAAAATTAAAAGAACATGTAGAAGTAATAAATATTAAATATAACATGAATTTAAATCATGGATTAAAATTAGATAATATTGTGTACAGATAATCCTTACCTTATGACAATAATGTTGTCAATGAATTCTGCTATTGGTCAATGCAGCTGATCTGGCTTCAATTCCCTGACTCAGTGGTCTGATATATGGAAAGCATCCTTTTTATATCTTATTTTTGTAATATTATTTTTCATGTTTATTAAAATAATATGTAGTGTCCTAGTAAACATTAGTAATTAGAAATCTGTAAATTTTAGGCACTTCTGCCGTACAATGATGGAGTTTGAAATTTTTCAAATCAAACTCTGTCATAAGTTGAGTACTATCTGTATATACTTCATAAGTTGAGGACTTAAATCAAATTGTTTAATTTAAAACAAAAAAATTGCAGCATTGGCAGGTGCTGATGATAGCTTTCTGTTGAAATACATTCACTTGTTCAATTTTATGAATTAAAGGAATTTTCCAAAATAAAATTTTTATTGCTTTTGGTATTGATGAGATTCATTACTTAACATTCAACCTGTTGAATGAGGAAAAATAGAAAATTAAAATTTTTTTATTAACTGTCCTATAAATAATTTCCTGTTTAATTGAATATTTTATTTACATTGAGAACTGCTAGTTAAATTGAGCAACATGATAGTATGATAAATTTTAATAAAAAAAAAATTTAATTGATCACTAAATTTTAGTATATAGTTGTTTTAAATAAAAAATAATAATGCTTTAGAATAATCACCTAACAAAAATATTTTACATAAATGAATGTTTTATTTAAAGTAATATATTAAATTTTTAACATAAATATAATCTGATGATCTTATTAAATTTAAGCTATAAAATTCATTGCATGTATTTTGAATTTTTGATTAAAATAATACTCATCATTTTATAATAATTGGTAGTATTTAAGTTTTAATTATTATAATTATTCAGTATAAGATTAACTCATTTGAGAAAAGTTTAATAAAAACTTTACAAAGGATTTTAGTTGTTAATAAAAATTCAAACCTTGGATATTATTTTGTGGCACTCCTATAAGATAGATTCAATAGGCTGTTATAATTTTTACTCTCAGGAAATAGTTTACATATTTTGGCATATCACTATAGATTTTTTATATGGTATCTTGATCCATATCCTTATAAATGATCTTTTTTATCTATCTAATGAATCTAAGTAAATAAAATATGGACAAATGCAACAAAATAAATGATAATTAACACTTGTATGAGATTTTTGTAAGACTGATTATTGTTTTGATCTTTAATTTTATAAATGTAGTACAGATGTAAAGCTATGGTTCTCAACATATCTATCATGCTTGTATTCAGATTATATATTTCAGAATATTGTTTCATTTAGTTTAATATTTTATTATTAAACTGTTTTTAAAATTAAAAAATATCATAATAAATATCTTTATTATATCTATTATCTATTATTGGATTTAATAAGAAAAACGTCAGTAGTAGTATAAAACTGAAACATTAAATTTCTTTAGTTATTAAAATATCAGTAATATGTAATAATATAAATTTAATATGTTAATATAATAAAATATTGTACTAATTAAATTAGAAAATGCTAATAAGCTATTACAGATAAAATTTAATTGCAGATAATAAAGTTTGAATTGTGGTCACTAAATATAAATTAAATAATCAATTAAATAAACATATAGTGCTGATGTTTTTGATAATAAATTAAATATATATTTTAAATAGTTATTTAATAATTTAATAAAATTTTAGTGTAGGTTGTGCATATCATAAATATTTTTATAATTGAATTTTTCTTGTAAATATTTTTGGAAATTCACTTGAATTGTATTTTTTTCCTTATATTTATAAATAATTTGAAATCTGTTATTTTTATTAAGTAATTCTATAATAGTAGCTTAGAAATGAAATTAATATTGAAAGGTATTTCATATAGTAATGCTTCAGATATTTTTTTATAAACTTAGTGAACCTTACAGAAAAAGATCTAAAATAACTTCACATATTTGTAGAAAAGTAATTAATTTGTCATTTAAGATGGGTTCTTGACATTCCTTAAACAATCATTATTCTAGGAATGTCAGGAACATCACTTTGATGATAAAGTGAGATGTAAAGCCTTATAAAGGATGGGATGGATGCAGGCCAAAGTGAAGTTGTTTGTAGTAGTCATTCATTGACTAGAAATGGACAAAAGTATTATTTTATTTTAGAGGCAGTTGTAAATTACAATCCTATAATTAATTCATAAAAGTATAGAGACAAATATAAGTATAGCAAAGTATAGCAAAAGTAACAATAAAATCAATCCTATATTTACAGATATTTGTCTGTAAATATAGGATTGATTAAGCATTCAATAAATTATGAAATTAATTATTTCATAATTTATTGAATGCTTAATATAAGAAATATGATAGCCCGAAATGATATTACCATATTGATAAGTTTTAATTTTCAAAAATAATTATTCATTATTTCTATTTTTGGAAAATATTTATGAATCAATATTTGTTTAATATAAATATATTGTATAATTTGTTCCATTAATTAAGTTTATAAACTAACATTAACATCTCTTGATTTTAGATATTTTTAGTGAATATTTTAAAAATTGGATTTTGATACAAATTCTTCTGATGAATGAAACAAATATTGTGATCAATTTACAGATGATGATTAATACATTATTTCTTTATTGTTTAATAACTGAAATGCTTAAAATTTAAATGTCAGTTTTCTCATAAATTTATTATTTCATAATTTATTGAATGCTTGATTTACAATATTTTAGACCATTACAATATAAACAATTTTTTGATTAATTTGTTTTTGTTCATAATTCAAAAAATATCTTGATCATCATCCCAATAAATTTTAAATTGTTTTTAAGTACAGTTTCAAGTAATTGTTGCTTGCATAAATTTTGATTAACTCACATATATTAATATACTAATACACAAACTAAAAAACTGAACTTAAGTAATTCAGATAATGAATAGATTAAATTGAATTCATTATAAGAATTAAACAATTAACAAAAAACAAAATAATAGTTAAGATAAAAATGGATATTTGACCTTAAGAATTGTCTAGAGAATAATCTTATCCCTGCAAATGAAACTAGAGAAGACAGATAAATATTCATTCTTGTTGAATATGATCAAATTATTTGAATAAACAGGAACAATATGTATATAAATTCGTTTTTAATATATACAGTATTAAGTTATTTCTAAACAATTAAAATTTTTATTAAAAAATCCTTTAATAATCAAAATCACTTTACTTGGCAGTTATATTCTTGATTTTATAAAAAATATTTTATCAATTAATATATATAATTAAATATTAATTAATGTTTAATATATGTGAATATTTAAGCAATTGCATTTCAAAAAGAATTATAAACAAAAAAGTTTAAAGCCTATGTTTCTATTATAAGCTTCTAAGTTTATTGTTTATAATTCTATTTGAAATATAATTGCTTAAATATTTACATATATTATGTTGTTAATATTTGTGCATTAATAGTCATGACTTCTTATGTAAAGAACAACTTTTACCACTAGCCAACTTTTGAATCTAGCCATGATTCCATTCTCTTTTCAAAAATAAGTTTTTGAAGTCATGAGTAAGTCATTCCAGTTAATTATGAAGAATAATTCTGAGATATAATTTGATTTAAAAAACTCAAATCTTCAATTCTTAAGTTTGCTATATAATTGATAATGCCGTCATATAAAACAAATTGGTATATGCTTGTAGAATTTAGATTTTTATTACTCAATATGAGGAATGCAATATGATACTTGGAAAAAAAAATACCAGTTTTGAAAAAAAAGATAGTTAAATAATTGCATATCTTTAATATATCCCATTCTTTATGTATTAATAATACATAATATATAAAAATAATAAATTTAAAAAATACTAAATATAGCATTTTATATTGTAATGTAAAGAGAGAGAATATTTATATATAATTTTTTGTTGATGTTTTTATATAAAATATATATATATATAATTATTTTTGGCTCCAAAGAAAATGCTGAAAAACCAGTTTTAAAACTATAAAATTTGAGAAATGTTCGTTTGGATAATTTAATATACATCATTATATTGTAAAATAGATAAATATATCAGAAATAATTTATAATAAACTAATCCCAATAATAACAATTGAAATTAATCTGATAGGAATTTGTCATAATTGATATTATAATAACTCATCCTATATCAGTTTTGAAAAGAAATAACTAACACTTAAATATGTTTCAAGAATTTAACTCAAACTAGATTTATCATCAGGAAATAGAAAAATAATTTGAAATACATATTCCAAATTCCTTTTCTGTTTCCTGATATGAATCTAGTTTAAGTTAAAAAAAAAAAATCTCTTTTTGAAATAAAGTATATTTTTATTCTTCTATGTTTAACTGTTATTTCTTTCTTGTTATAAAGATGAATTATTATTAAAATATGATTTAATAAATACTGTTGATGATATCTGCATTTATTTATATAAATTTATAACCCAGCTAAATTTATATGTATTCAATAATTATATTTTGAATTTTTGTGTGAATTATGGTTAAATTCTTGATTAATCTCTTCAAGGATAGAATTTACTACTACTTTAGTTGTAAATTCTATCCTTGAAGAGATTATGCTGAGTATATTTATCAGCATAAAGTTGAGAATTTAGTAAAATTACTTTATATACCACCTACTAGCTTACTAAGTTTAAGTAATCTGCTCACCTAAATTATTTTTTGATAAAATCAAGAAAAAAATATCAATATTAGCAGTTTGTAATCAATTGAAGACAGTTGTTACCTGAAAATACTTTTGATGAATAAATGGTCCTAAATAAAATAACAAAGTTATATTGTATTATATGCAAGTTCTGGATACAGTTCTGTATTTCATTTTAATTTTAAATGAAAAAACTGATATGGTATGTTTGATATAATATTTGCATTTAATAAATTTGTTATTTAGTTTGAAAAATTGGAATCCGTTCTTAGCTAAATTACAAATATAGATAGTCCTTGATTTATGGCAGGATTCAGTTCTAATTTGAAATATAAATGGGAAATATCATAAATTTATGAATTTTCCATTAGCAATCTTTATCGAGACACTATGCATTATTGTAATATATTTAACAAACACAATTACAGGAACCAGACACACAAAATATAATTTTGATACATCAAATCATTATGCATGGAGTTGCATGCATATGAATTATATTAACCATTCACAGAATTTACTGATCTCATCACCAGTACATCTTATATTAATATGAAGGATTGTAAGTCAATAAAATTATGGAGGACTACTTGTACATAAAATCAAAACTTTTTAAATAATAATTAAAGAAATTAAATCAATATTGTATTCTAATTATATGTAATAGATAAATTTGTAACTGCTTTTATTTGTATTTTAACATATTCTATTAAAAGAAAAATTTATATTTCTAATTGAGATAGCTATTTCTGGTACTAAATTTTTAGAAATACAATATGCATTTTTAGCAACAGTGTATACAGTATAAAGGATTATGATTTCTTTGATAATGTTGTCATTTGTGTATTTTAATTATTTGGATTAGATAGGAAAATTTTTGGATACAATTTTTATTTTTTTAAATTATATTGATAAAATTTAAATATTTTAAATAATTTAGATTTGATATTTTTACCCAATTAATATGCAATAGAGGCAACAAAATTGATAAGATATCTAGCTCTAGACAAGTTGGTGTGGTTTTTGTGTTTCTGATAGTTTTCATTTTTCAACTGCAGGGTCCACCTAACCTCCTTTCTGGTGGATACCTAATCTGTCCAAGAGGTGACATAACTTAAACGGGTCACCTCTTTCAGTGCCATGGTCGAGAAGCAGTGTTAGATGCACACACCCTGACCCATTGAGCTTTTAACAACTTGTTTGAGGGGTTTTACTTTTTATTTGTTAATGATTTTTTTTATATGTGCTTTATATAAAAGTTATATACAAATTTTCTTGTTCTTGTCCTGGTTGTTATTACTAATTTCAGTTGCTATAGAAAATAAATCTCATTTTTCTTTTACTTTAACTTCTATATTAATAAATTTTAATTCTAAAATTAGTATATAGATGCTGTTTATATTGTAATAATTTTTAGATATTCAAATAGCCATTCTTCTTTAGGATTCTTATTCGGATAGTTGGGTTGATTTTTGAATTTCCATAATCCAGTGGTTTCCAAACTTTTTGTGGCTAAGCTCCCCTTTTTTTGATTAAAAAAAAAAAAATTGTATGCCCCTCATTTTCATAACAGTCTAATTTTATAAATACTTTCTACCATCGTGTATATATTGATGACTTTCTACCTACAATAATACTAAAAAAAAAATAATTTTTAATACTATAAAACAGTATACCATATTTTATGTAAATAAAGTTCTTAAACATAAAAATATATATATTTATTATGGTGTAATAATTTTTAATACCATTAAACAAATCTTACCAAAAAAAATGAAAAATAGAATATATGTTTAATACAATATAATATTTAATGCAATGGGTGGGGCTGTTTTCAGCACAAATTCTCTCATATTGGGTATCATGGAAGATATCACTACTCTCAATTCTTTTTCAATCACTAAATGAGATCGTTATTTTGTCTTTAAAATAGCTACAGTAGAAAGTTTCTGAATACATTGATATATGTACTATATTTATAATCCTTTTGCTGATTCATTTTTTCGATATCAATTTGAATCTATTTTTCGCATGTTTGTCTCAAAAATTTTATTTTTATTAATTCTTGAGTGCCCCCTTGCAATACACTCACACCCCATAGTTTAGAAAACACTGCCATAATCTATTTACTCAAATCTTTAGCTTATTTAAATTTTAAAAATATTTTGTTGTATTTAAGATAATGATTAAATACTTTTTAACCATTTTTATAGTCCAAAAAAATTTTAATTTGCATGTTTATCACAAAACAAATTGCCATTAAATTCTGTGTTGATAAACTTTTATTTAGAAGAAAGGAAAGAAATATTACCACAAGTTTTTATTTTAAATATTATATTTATGATTTCAAACAAGTTATAGATATAACAATAAAAAAAATTAAGGACATCAAAAAGCAAGTGTAATAATATATAGTCTACTCACGATTTTGGAAATAATCCAATTTATTTGAATAATAGTTTTTATTGCATTATTTGAATAAGCTAATATTTAACAAGGAATGTTTTATTTTTAAATATACTGAATATAATTTATAGAAAATTATTAATTTTTTAAATTTCACTTTAAACATTTAAAATCTTTTGTATTTTGTGTGAATAGAGGAAATTTGAGTAGCCATCCAAATATTTAGAATTGAAGATATTTTTACAATAATTTGTTTGATGGTCATTCACTAATGTTACATTTATAATTGCTTTTGACTTGGTTGTTTAATATATCTTATTAAATAACACAGTTTTATGTTAATAAATGAGCCTAATAAAATCTTTGTTACAAATATAACTTGATCTGTTTTAATTAAAATTGATTTAATACCTTTTAAATTCCAGTTTCTCTTACTTAATAATATTTTGTCATGCAAAGTTTGTTCAGCTATAGATAGTGATTTTGCATTAGATGTTAAGTGATATTTCATAAAATTAAATGATAAATTGCAAATACTTCAAATTTTGTTCTGGCAAACTAAGTGAGTTTGGTTTTTTTCTTTTCAGTTGTTTTCATTTTAATTACAAAGAGTTATTGTTTATTAAAGAAACTGGTTTAGATAATACAAATTAATCAAGGCCATTGAATTTAAGAGGTCATTGAATAGATAAAATATAATAGGCTGATTTTGATTTAAAAATTTTTTTTGTTTTTCTTTTCTGATTTCTTTTTTAAATTTAAGTTTTAATGTAATATAGAAAAAAAAATATACATGTAGGAAGTTACTTAAAAGTCTACATTAAGTAATATCCATCTGTTCAGTAGTATTGCCGAATATGAAAGTTGTGTAATTTTCACACCATACTTGTCAGGAAGTTGGCAATAGTAAAATTGATTGTGTGCCATAGCCTAAAGCTGTTGAACTAGTTTTGTAAACTGTGTTATTGGCTATCCTATAACGAAAATTAAATTTTTGGCCTAATAGGAAATGGAAAATTACATTATAAGAAAAGAGAAATTTGTGAACTTTGATTTTGCACACATTTTTAAAAGTTAAGTTTATAAATTAGTTAACAAATTCAATGAATATTCGTAACATGGTTTTATCCTTGAACTGTTAGACTTTACATTAAATCTCTATTTGTACAATTTTTTAATAATTTCAGATAATTTTTTTTAGTTATAAAACAATTTAAACTGTCAACATTATAGAAAGTGAAGTCTTTTAATGAAAATATGAGGTGGTACAATTTTCGAGTGTGCTACTGTTTAAAAAATTCAAATTATGGCAAAGGCTGTCGTCAGATAGCAATGCAATGTTGCTATCTTTGATATAATTAATTATTGTTAGATCATCACCTTTCAACTAGTTGATTTGAAATAAAATTCTTTCCATTCAGCCTTGACTACAGCCAGCAGGCTATCAGCTGAGTCCTATAGTTAGAGATGTGTATAGATATACTACACACACAATACTGACTAATGACAACACTGACAATACTGACTAGTGAAAAATGTATTAAATGGCTCAATTCTAGTGCAGAAATATATATACTCTTTACCATTTTTAAATTTGTAGTATAAAATTTAAGAGAGAATATAGTAGTATATTGTTTATTTGTGATATTGTTTCTCAGTTCAATTTGTGTATTAGTAACTTGATAAACTGATGCATTTGTTTCGTATTTATAGATTAACAAAATCCGTGTAGTGAATGTGGTTTCTGTTAATATAAATTTTCCTAGAATTAAAATTTCTTAATTTTAATCAGAATTAATTTTATTGGATGCTGTTTAGGCTGAAATGCACTTGCAAGAAATCCAGGTTCACTTTTAAATTTTATTTTATCTATGTAATTCTTCAAAATGAAAATTACAAAATTTTAAAATATATTTCCCTGTTTCTGAAATGGTATTTTGGCAAAATTTCAAAATTTATAGTAGATACTGTGATTCAGTTCAGTGGATTTCTTTAGGTAATGCAATGTTACAATGTGCAGTCCATAAAATGGAGTCAAAATTCATTCTTTGTAAATGTGTTGTTTTATCTTATTTTTATAAATGATTTATTTTTAAAAAAATGAATATAGCAATCCACTGAGGACATATTAGATAGGTGATTATGAAAATTATGCATGATTTAAGAAATTGCATAAGAAATTATTCATATATCAGGTTTTATCTGAATAAAGTTTTCTCCTGTTTACTTAGATCAGCTGAAGTAACTACTCTAGACAGACAAATTTAGCTCAGAACTAGGCTCCATCTTTGGCATTGTTTCTGAGCAAGTGAATGCATTAGTCTTGCCAAAAATTCTTTTACTATTCATTGAAAATATTCTTCTAAATATAACTTTTATACCAATTATTAAGAAATGGCAATAATTAAACAGCCTACTTCCTAGAAGTTACTGCTATGGACTTAAATTCGCTTGGCATCACCAGCAAAATGCTTGTTACTAAGTCTCTACAGACATACAGATAAATTGTTCCTGTACGCTCTTTATGGTATTAAATGGAACATTAATTTGTAGAAATCTTGATTTATAACAGGGGTGAAATTCCGGAATTCACCTCCCCTTCGCCTAAATTTAAACCCTCGATGTTCATTTTCCCTCTGCATTTTCCTGGTGTAAAAACTTCCCTGTGGGATGTAATTGGCTTAAAAAAAAGGGGCAATCAAGCAAGAACATTTTCCCCTTCGTTGGTACATCACCTAGAAACGAGCTTAGTCGCCCAGACATCCGGTTTTGTTGTATCTTATACGTATATAATTTTTTTTTTTTTTTTGCTTTTTTTTACACAATTATCATTATATGATCAAAACTGGCACAAGTGCGTGGGTTATCTGTATCTCCACCCCATTTTGACTACACACTTCCTTAATGTTGCATCGCAACATTGGAGAACGTTATCGAACAACGATCTTACAACGAGCTTAATTCACTTTAAGTCCCTTTCGTTTGAGCTTTTACATTTTCAAAAATCCGGTCCGTATTTGGGTCAAGTGTAATTTCGTGTGGCGAGAGACGTCACGATACGGAATAAGCAAAAAAGAGTTTCGGTATCCCGTATCGCAGGTGTTTCGGTAATAATAATATGGCGTGTTTCTGAGGACACTGACACGTATTTATGCGCTAACACAGACGGCAAGATGTTTGCATTACAATTGTCGACGTAACGTGCTACCTCACATACGCATCGGTGTGTGTGTACCTTACACGAGTTCAAAATCCGTTTCCAGTTAATACGATTTTTTCGTGTTCGGAGACGAAGAATCTCGAATGTCATGTTATTTGACATTATTCTCCGAAACCCTTTGGCAATTTTATTGGATGCTTTCCCAGAAAGACCTTGAATTGTTCATTCTCTGTTCTGCTTTCCTTTTCCTCGTATTTGAACTGCCGTATTGCTGGGGTATTTTTTTAATTGTGTTTGTCAGAATCGAGTTTTTGGTCACACGTTGCGTTTAGAAAAACACAAGAAAATGTCAATGGACACGATGAATGTGGCGAAAGCACTCCTGTCTCAAAATGTAGCGGTGGAGGGGTTCGATAAAGGAAGTTCAACACCTGCTTCGACACCAGTGTCAATGGCCTGCTGGTGTATTATAAACTTCAAATCGTCCCATTCTATCACGCAAATGATACAAGATTGCGAGATTTCGTTAGTAAATAAATATGGCAGCAGCATATTCTAAATGCTTCTTATTTTTTTGTTTTGCCTCCGTTTCGGTCTACAACACAGGAGTTTTTTCCCTTAGACAGGAAGCGCAATCGAAGGAAGATGGGAGGAGGCCAATGACAAATTTCCCAAAGGTTGCACTTAGGCAACTCGTGACACACGAGGTCGATAACGCTCGGAGGTGCGACGCGTGCGATTTTCAGGAACACTGAACTTGTTTCTGCACATCTTTCTTACTAGCCGACGGTTCATCGGAGGTTATTAAAAATAAACTAGGTGATCGAGTGCTCGCCTATCTAGGAAACATTTTTCCTCCACTAGATTAGTTTTAAATGTTAATTCTTTTTTTTTCCATTAGCGATGTAGGAGGCCCCGTATGGGTATACTGTGTTTCATATCTAGAAAAATATTTGTACTACTTCGATCACTTCGTAGATAATAAAAAAAAACTCGAAATTCGTGCCCGGCAACAGATAAACTCCACCATTTCCGTCTAGGCCCTTTTTTTTCTGTTTAGTGTCATTCGTCTTACGGATGAAAAGAATAGGGGATTGACGAACACCAAGGTGACGTCACGCGCAGGTGTTTTTCCTTCCCCGCACACCGATGTCTACTTTGTGCAGAGATGAAAAGAAATCACACACATACAAAAAAAAACTGTTTCTTCTACCGTTATTTTTTTCAGTCGAACTAACGTCTGTTATCAGACTTTTTATCTGTCACCAAGAACTTAGAATCACGTGCTTATCACTTGTGACGTAGCCTAAAGTCTAATGAGCGTGTTGTATAGACATGGTTTTCTCTCTCTTTCTCTTCCCCTTTGCTGTCATTAAAGTGTGAGCTCATAACTCATTTTCTTATAAACTGACAAGGTCTTACTTGTTAGATATACGGTATTCGTATCTTCACTTCTTCAAGGTTAAACTTAGTATATTCTTGCCATTTATTTCATGTTGTTAATTATGATTAGCAATATTTAACAGAGGGGAAAAAAATGTATGTTTTTCGTCGATAATAGCATTTACGACGCTTCAAAATACCATAAAAATTTCAACAAAAAAGTGTTCCTATAATTTAAGAACGGTGCTATTCCGACCTTCGTAGTATCACTCGAAATCGGCCAAGGCTAATCACAAGACATCTTACATTACATCACATCTAAATTCTAGACGGATGTCTCACTGCTTGCTTCGTTTTTTTTCCCTCCTCTTTTTCTCTTTTCTTCCCCCGATGGCGAAGCGCGCGTCAGTAGAAACTGACAGTTCTACAAGAGTTTATCATTTATTTTTTTTTCTTTAACCATTCCGCCCGCACAACAGTCACCTGGACCGAAGCCAATCTCACGGTTTCTATTTGTAGATCTAGTATCGAGACTGCCTTAGATACATAGCTATTTCCGTCCAGTAGCCAGGTAGGGAACCTTTCCCCCTCTTCCCAGCTGCACGTGATGATACTACTACCCTGCAAGTTCACGTGATCGACCGTTACCCGTTTTTTCCTGGCAGAATCGCCTGTCAGAATCTTGATTAACGATCACGCTATTTACAAACCAAGAGGGAATATTGAGAAGCGCTTATTTATTATTATTTATTTATTTTTTATTTTAATTAATCACTCTTTTCCCTCTTCAAGGACGGACAGTTCAATCACCCAGTGTGTCTGTGCGACAGTCCCAAACACTTTGACCCAATTTGTCATCACGTTTAAGTTCGCTGACTCGGTAATAAGACTCGAAACATCGAATTTTGCTATGCTAGTGTTGCAGTTTTAATCTTTTTATCGGCCTGCGGTGCCCTTCATCGAGTTCATTAGCTGCACGGTAACTGTACAAAACTGATCAGGAAGTTTTTCTGTATCGCGATATTTCTGCATATTTAAAAACATGATATCGAATTAATTCGTCGCAACTGTTGTTGCGTTAAGTTTTCTTAATTTTTTTTGTCGACACCGCACCTTTCAATTGTTTCCAGAACTGGATATTAATGCTGCTGCTGCTGTTAGACTTGACTTTTTATCAAGGTCAGCTGGTTTAAAAATACTGTCTACTGTGTACAGCAATTAGTGAATCAGCATGGTGGACAGTTACAACCAGTCGCATTGGCTAAACAGTAATTTGTTTTAGCAGTAATGATTTTGAGAGACGTTTTGTTGCGAATGCAGTAGACGGATTTTTATATCTTTTTTTTATCAAAACTAGGTTATAGTTCACTTTGATGAACTGTCAGTTCGTTTCCGATGTCACAACATCCTAGATCATTAAAATTGGGTCACACTTGGGTCCGTTGGCTCGGATCGGTGTAGAACACACACAGAGAGGCATACTACGTGATGTTTACCATTAATAATGTACAGGAAAAGTCGTCCTTGAGATATGTCCGATTCTTACGAATTAGTTCCCGACGTTTTGTTTATCTTTGATGTTGCATAACTTGCGTAAGGAGATGACGTACGTCACCAACGTCATCAAAGCAGCCTTTGTAATGCCGCGATTAATCTGATTTTAATTAATGGTTCTAGATTCTCTTAATCTATCGGTTGCACTTTGTTTACTTCTAGAGAAAGTGTCGTCAGACGTCTTGACGCGCGTCGCGACGATACGCGATACGTCTGAATGGCAGTTAGTGACATAATACTTCCCTCACAGTTTTTTTTTTTCTTTAGAGAAGATGGTAATTATTGATTAAGATGCAATCGTACAAGTGTTGATTACACAGTAATGAAAAAAAAAACAGAACGTTAATAGGCGTTTACAACGTTATTTTTATTCTTTTTTTTTACTATCCTCATTCCAATTAAGCATGGGGAAGTTTTTCACTCCCAGTAGTAAAGAGAGCGTGAAAGCTATTCAATCTGAAATATTTTTCGTTGTCGTAAAACATCGTTTAAAAAATGAGAAAAATAAATAAAAGATATCTCGCACAATCGATCCAAATTTAGTAAATCGATTGTAATCGATCTATAAAAGCGGAAATTTAGTTTGAGTAATTTTGCTCGTAACCATCTTCTCAAATTGTTTACATCACGCAAAATCAGATTTTTCAATAAGTTATTGCTCGTCAAGGAAATTGTGGTAACGTTAGGTGCACGTTTATTCATTCGAAGCAGGTTGGGTTATTTTAACAAAAATCGATTTTTTTTTTTTTAACACGGCTTTTACTATCGGTAAGGAAGAGACGACGTTTTTGAAAGGAGAAAGTCTGATTATTGACCATTCATAAAATATACAGCTGCTCGGATAGACGGTTAAGCGATTCCGAAAACTGGTTTACTTCTTACTGGCCCACATGCACAGGTGGCGAAACTCGTTGGTCTGGTTGATAACCACTTTCTACCACTTTGCCTATCCTGATCTGACTGCCCTTTCTTGGGAGGAATTTTAAAGTGGAAAATCGTCGTTATCGCAAAAAATTTTTCCCCCTCTTACGTTCCTTCTAAACAATAGAATATAAAAAGCGGAAAATTGACGTTATCCTAAATTTTACGCGAACAAATGTCTCGGAATGTAACAATTCCGAGAACAGTTCTTAACTGATGGTACATGTTTCGCACGCCTGCCCCACTTGATAAATGCGTAAACTTAAAAGTGAATTCTGGCCGTTGAAAAGTTAGGGAAGAGTACCATAATCGGGGGGCATTTAAACGAGTAAACTGTATTCCAAGGTCCCCAGAAATTGAAGGTTTGAGAGAAAGAGAGAGAGAGATATTTCAGAAGCTCAGAATTTAGAATACATTTGCCCTCTACACCGGAAATTTGTAATTTTCCATTTGTTACGGGGGAGCGGTAGATTATCAATTAGAACTGTAACACTTTTGAAAATAAGAATGTCAGTGCAATCAGAAACATGGCTGCAGAAAATGTAATAAATTAAATAAGCTGTTAAAAAAAATCATTATCCAGAACTTACGCACTCTTACTGCATGTCCTTGTGAACTTCTAAAATATCCAATTTTTTAAGTAACGCTAAAAAAGTGTAGAGTATTAAAAAAACAGAAGGTTTTTTTTGCAGTTACGTGGTTTAGTTAAAAATTGAGCTATAATTAAGGTTTATGGAAGCATTTTTGTTCCGCATGGAAGAAGTTTTAGATAGTCTTGTCAATGGGTCGGTTGTCGGCCTGTTCCTGGTGGTGACAGGGCGATCTTTTTTTTTTCTTCTTTCTAGTTTTTTTTTTTTACTTTGTTCTATCAGAAGTTGTCCTACTTTTCTCAAACAGAATTTCACAAGAGATTAAAAATATATTTCTCCGGGTTTTTATCCTCTATTCATGCAATTACTAATGATATAAACAGGTGTCTCTTGTACAGTTTTGACGTTGTTTTATTTCTTTTTTTTCCAGGTCAGTTCTTCGCCAAAACCTACGATCCAATTCCAGTCCAACCAAGGGGTAAGTAATTATCTGATTCATTGAAAAGCGGATTTTCGGAACCTTTCAAAAGAGTCACACGTGATCGGTTTTTGCGTTTCCTCCATTTTTCCGCCCTCCCCAAACTGTCGTTCGAGTAAACTCGAGATTCTCGAATACGATTCGAAGTAGCGTTACATGTGAACATACAAGGAGAACGCATGGGAGCGCTTACGAATTTCTAATCTATTTTTAGAGTTAGAATAAGGGGGCGTAAATGGGCGAGAGTGGCGGAAAGTAACTGTTTAAAAGACATTTAAGCGTGCATTCGATCGAATTTCTTTCAGCTATGACCTAATTAGTAAGAAAACAGAAGCACTGGTATGCCCTGATCTACTTCGCAATGTTTTGCTTTTAGGGACACCGTCCTGTAACTCGTTCACCTATGAATGCCTAAAACTTTTGCATTCCTCGCTTGTGACGCAGCAAACGTCGTTAGTCATCGACCCAGTTTTTTCAGAGTCGCAGTTTATATGTCCGCGATACGTCGGCACTTTCTATGCGTGCGCGCGCTCGCGCGCCATGTTTCCTTGCGTTAATAATAATTGCAACGCCGACGCTTCCGTAACACGCGTCAGTACGGGAGCAAACCCGTTACTGAGGTACACTGACGCTTTCAGCCTCCTTTTATGCTCTGGATAACGTGGAGGGGAGGAGTCTCGGACCGTAATCGTCCTATGACGACGTCATGCGTAATTGGGTTGCCCGTCCTCTTTTCTACTAACCAATGGAGAGCGGTGTATGTCAGTGGGGCGCGCGGGAATCGCGTCGTCATCGTGCGATTTCGCTTGCGTCGCCATGTGACGTCAACCGTTTTCCGTTTTCTCTTCTCTCTCTCTCTGTCACACTTTGTAGGGCAATAACCGTGCGTGAACCGGCCGCCATCCGTATCAGGAAATACCCGAATGGCAGGTTGGACGCCTTAAGAAGGGCGAATTCCTTTAAGTATAGGGAAAACTTACTGTCCTAATAAACGTCACCCATAACTAAAAGATGATCTACGGATGAGTTCTAATTAAATAATCACTAGATAGCATGACTTAAAAGCATGGAGAAACCAGCGCAGTAATATCTAGCGACAGGGAGTTTTAGTAATAGAATTTATATTAAATATTACCAGTTTTATATAATATTCATTCAAAAAATACATCTCAGTTGTTTTTTTTTAATTATGAAATGTCTATACAGAATTTTACTTCGTTAACTTGAAGTATACTTCTTCCTAAAATGCATTTAATTAAGTTTACTTTTGACTGAAAATTTTTAAATGTACAGAAAAATATCGAAATCTGATTAAACTTAATAGCAACATGAATATGTAATAACATTGCAAAAATCTTGGTAAATTTGCTGTCAAAATAAATCGTTTTATTAAAAATAAAAAAAAAATCTCTTAAGTACAATCAAAAATTTAGGAACAAAATAATAAAAGTATATACTACAGTAAAGCACAGTAACCCTCTGCTGAATCAAAATCTGATTAAAAAATAGTAGTAATTTTTTAAATTTAAAAAAAAAACTTAAAGAACATTTAAAATTAATAATAATAATTTTAAGTTTTCAAAAGTTTTTTTTTTTTTTTAATGATTAACTTGTAAAAATTTTTAAAACAAATGTAGTTTGTTCGGTTTTTATAACGTGAGAATTTAATTTTAATAGATAATTAGCGCTATTATAGAAATAACAACCTTTCTAGAATTCTGTAAAAAAAAAAAAAGTAAAGCTTAGAAATATTAGTAAATTTGATTTCTAAACTTTCAAAAAAATAGCAGCATTAAGTAATAAATTTCATAATTGACTGACTAACTATAATGTATCAATTAATAATAACGTAATCGTTTAATGGATTTTTAAAAATATATAAAATAATAAAATATGACATTTTAACTGTTAAAATTTACGTAATTACCAGCTATTAAAGTTAAAATAAAAACTATATTAATTCTTTTATATATAAGTCTTTAAATTTATATACAGTATTTAACTACATTGAAAATTGAAAAACTGAATAGATAATATGGCATTTAATTCAGCTCTCATAAATATTTAACATTTATTTAAAAAACAGCTAAATTTTTAATAAATCTGTTTATTTAAATATTGTATAAATAACTGTGTTCAAATATTTCAAAAAATATTGCATAATTTATGTGCAAAAAATATTGCACATAAATTATGCAATCTTTTTTGAAAGTGAGTGAAAAACATTTAATTTTATAGAACTTATTTCGTTCTATTTCTAAGAGTTAATTTTCTCCTCTCTGATATTGTTCAATAGGTTATCAGTATTCCAAGGCCTTCAAGTCCAAACAGTAAACAATCCTTTGGTTTTAGTCTCTCTAATATTGATGCAGATGGTCCACAGGGCAGCTTTGAATGTTTACAGCAGTCTGGGTCAAGGTAGGTGACTGTTTTCACCCTTTTAGTTCTTTTCTTTTTTTATTCTTTTGATAATACACAATTAAAGCTGTCTATTGCAATTTTATTTTTTTTTTATTTATATTGTGCATAAAGTTTTCTTCTTTTTTGTAAATATTCCTTCTATATATATATATATATTTTAAATTGTGTGTATGTGATTTTTATATATATATAAAATCATTGATTTTTGCTCTTTCAATGCCAAATCAGATAGATATTATTTTTGTCAAGATTAAATTTATCAATCTGATTTCATTATCATATTTTGCTTTGATAATCTAATTAATTTTGAAATTTATATTAACATATAATATTATCACTAATATTTTATATTAGTAAATATTTAGTTAATTTAAAATAGTTTTCAGCTTTGTTTTAAAATTTTTTAATTTCAGATAAGTATAATTAATAATATATTTAAAATAAAATTGATTTTTAAATGTAATAAATTTTAAAACTAAATGAATCGAATTTATTAGTGATTTTATTGTAGATTGTGATGCAGTTATGTATATTATTTTGTGAGCAAATTTAATGTATGTGAAATTATTTGAAGACTCTAAATTATAATTTTCGTTAAAAATAATTAATATATCACTGTCTTCAAAATTTGAAACTTGATATATAAATTTTTATTAATTGAACATTTTTAACATTTAATGTGACATTTTTTATAAAGTAGACATTTTTGAAGAACTAAATTATTGTATATTAGTTTAATTTGATATAATAATGAAATATAGTTTTAACGAGATTTTTTTCTATAGGTCATTACAGTCGCTTGGTTGCATGTTGTACAGAATGCACATTCATGCTAATGAGGATAGCTACGAGAAAACAAAAGTTAAAATGGCTGTTGTGGAACAAGAAAGTAAAAAGAATTGGTAAAATTATTATTCTTTTGTTTATTTTTAAAGAAATAAATTAGTTTAGAATATTTGATAGTTTATTTTTTCATTTAAATTAAGAAATTTATATTGAAGAAAATAATTACATATAAAATAAGGTAGTATTGCATATAAAAAAATTAATCATTAAATTGTTATAATTATACATTATATTTAAAATGGATAAACAAATTTTGCAATTTATATTTTAATAAATTATTTAAATAGTGTGATTTTACTGCTCTTTGAACTATGTTCTGTGCATTTTTATTGCTGATTCATTATTATATGTTACAAGAGAATATTAGCTTTAATTCTTTATTTGAAAATCTGATCTATATAAACATTTTCTAATATTAATTAATTTTTAATTCAAAGTTTATCAAATCAAAAAAATTTCCATTAAAATTATATTAAAAATTTTTTTATTCTTATATTTTTTAGATGCTAGTTATCGAATTCAAATATTCAAAATTTTCCTTTTAAATAGTTAATTTTCCTAATTTTTATTTTAGTACCAAAGTTATCAAGGCTTCAGGACCATATGTTGGTAAGCTTTCTAATTTTAAATTTTTTCTCAATATTTAAACTATTTCAAAAATTATTTTAAATGCATTTTTCTTAATTTTATGGGATGTTTCCTAAATTTTATAGATGTATTAAAAGGAAACATCCTTATCACATCTGATTCTGGGAATATTTTATTGTTGCATAATTTCAGAAGAAATTTATAAATGTGTAAAGGAAAAGATAGGAAAAAAACACACACACACATTGTTTGTTTACTATATTGATTTCATCAAATATTTAATGTAGTGCAATTAAATCCTCTTTTTCTCATTTTTATTTTTTATTATATATAAATAATTTAAATAAATAAAAATAAAATAGTTTTCAAAATTATTATTATATCTGTGATTCAAAATATTTTATCTAATTAAATTTTGATATAATCACATTTATCTGAGTTGGATATGTTTTTCTCTTGATAATGATAAGTAAATTATCTAATTCTTTGGCAAGATTTTAGAATTTTTATTTTTTAATGTTTAAATATTTTTTCATAATCCAGATATATTAACAAAGATTAATTTTGCATCATAAGATTTTTTAAGAATTTAAAAGATGATTTTTTGAGAGAAATTTTGAAACTGAATTTCTTTAAAATGATATTATTTACTTACAAAATACATTATGTATGTAAGTCATATAATTTCTATTGTTTAATAAAATGTATAATTTGAGAATAAACTATATTAAATATCCAATATTGACTAGGAGAATTGGCAAATATAATAATTACATATACAAAAATAGTTATTGAGAAAAATAAAATTTTCTTGAAATCTTTTAAAAGTTAATTGAAAATATTACACACAAACTCAATACCTTTTAAAAATCTGACTTAGAAATTGTGTTAAGTCTGAAACAATAACATATTGTTCAACTGTATGGCTATATGAGAACTGATTTTATTAGAAAAAAAATTAGTGTGGAAGAAAGTAACTTTTGAATTAGGTTTATTATTTATTGATTATAATTTTTCAAGTTGTCTGCTAGTATTTAATTAAAAAATATAGTAGAAATTAGCATCACCCATTTTATTAATGCTAATTCAGAGCTGACAAATATATGTTTTTTTTCTTTAACTGTATATAATTTTTTTAATTCTAAGATGAAAGTATAATTTAAGATATAATTGAAAAGAAAGATGAAAATATAATTTATAATTTAATTGTTTATTTTAAAAATATAAGTCAAATTTTGAGAAACTTTTTTTATATTTGCATGAATATATGACATAATGTTAGTAACATCATAACTGATATAAATTCAAATTTTTTTTTATTTATACTTATTTCAAAGTAAGTTGCTCATTTATTATTTCATATTTTCGGAAAGATGAATGAAATTAAAATTTTCTAAATGTAATTCTTAAAAAAATTGAAATAATTGCTTTATTATAAATTTTATTAAAAATTCAAGCATTTTGAATTCATGACCAAATGTGGGTAGTTTAATGCTGAGTTAATATTTCAAAAACAAACTTATTCTTATAAGAGTATGATTTAGCAAAATGTTAATGTGATATTTCATAATAGTGAAAGTAATAATTGAAATTTATTTTTTGGATTTAAAAAAAAAAAAATATCCAATTGATATGTTAAAGAATTTTCTTGAGAAACAAATCATTTTATTATAAAATACAGGCAGTCCCCAATTTATGCGGATTTGATATAAATCAACCTGTGCTTAAGTAAAGATTTTCACACTAAAAACAAAAATATACTGATCATAGCAGATAAATCTAAAATGCAGAGATACAAAGATTTTTTTCCTAATTTCATCATTTATCATATGCATATAGGCTTATTAGATTAGTTTTAGTTAGTAAGCCAGACCCAGATCTAGTCTGAAAAATTGAGAGTGTAGGACTCTGAATTGAATTTAGATCCTCCAAGATGGTAAGTGATTGCTTTATTATGCAACTTGCATGTTTGTTTCAATATAACTGTTTTTATAATTACATCTTTATGACAATATAGAATAATAGTTTAGTATTATATAGACTATGCTGACATATATGTGTTTTTGGTTTAATGTTTCATGGAACAGTCCATATATATAAGTTTGGAATTGCTTATATATGAATAATATTTTTCTGCTTTTTATGATAGCTGCTAAATTTTTATTTAATAATACATTGCTGCCTTGGTGTGGGGGTAAGGTGGGCTCAAATATGCCATCACAACAGATTGGTGCTTTTAAAATGTTTTTGATCTGTTTGTGGTTCAATGAACTCAATGAATAGAGTTTTATTCAAAGCCATATGATATACTCTGCTGGACAACAGAGGAAATTTTTACATAAATTAGTCTGGTTACTTTTTGATTTAAGAAAAATTTTTAATTTAATTTTTTAAGGGAGGGGAAGAAACTAATTTATTTTATATAATTGAACAGAAATGAATTTTGTATTATATTTCATCAATTTATAATTAATTATTGAAAAAGCAGATATTGGTAGCAAAAACTGAATAACAAAAAGTGAAAATTCCATAATTTTTAAAAATTTTTAAATATTTTATACTAATTGCAAATATTCATATTTTATTAGAAATGTAATAAATCTTATATAATAAACTAATTTTTGTTAAATGCAGATTAAATTAAATTTTATAAAGATTTCACATATTTTAAAATATTGTATTATTTACTATTGTTTAGAAAAAAAATCATTAAAAAAATCAAATTTTTGATATTAGAGGGAAAAAAAACTTGCTTTAAACTATAATAGCAATGACAGTGCCACATGTAAGAATAGACCAATCCAAAAATTGCACAGAAAATTGAATGGATAGTTTTATATAGAGCTATATAGATATACTCTGCTGGACAGCAGGGGGAATTTTTAACAATTGATATGCTACACAGGCATTGGCACCAATATGTAAAAAACATAATTTTTGGAAAACAGATCTGTTCTGAAAGATGAAAGTAGAACTGAAAATCTTAACTTTATATTTATTCCAGAATCTTTTAAATAGAATTCAGAATTGATTATCTACAACAATTAACCTTCTTATAGAAAATTTATGATATAAATGGAGAAAATATATTTTTAATATTTTAAGTAATATATTCATCTTGAATATTTTTCACTCGAATTTGCACTATTTATAATGCTGATAATAAGATTATAAAATAGTTTGATTACTGACTGATTGATATTCATTATTACAAATAAGATAAATTACCTTACAAAATTACAGTAGATTCCTGAGCAACCAGGGTAGTTGGGAAATTAATTAGCTCATATAACTGATTCCTCCAGATAATATGCATTTAATAATAGAGAGTTTGCAATAAACTCTTTTTCCACACAGTATACTATCCGATACAGTACAGTATACTGTACCAAAATTTATATGGCAAAGTGATTGGGTAGAAGTTACAATATATGTTATACTGTGTGTTATGCAGAGGGCGCTGCAGAATGTAAACAATGCATTACTGATAGAAAATGGAGGATATATTTCTTGCATTAAGCACTATCAAGAAAGTCAATTATCTGAAGCATATTGTAATTAATAGAATAATTGAACATGATATGAAAGAAAAACGTCTGTTATATAAAAGAATTAACTTCGATCTAGCGCATATGTCATGTGATTACAAAGATGGGGGTATGATTGGTAATTTATTTCGTTTCGGAGCTATGATATCTTTCTATGGATTGGAACTCCAATCTAGTACAAGGGCAAAACATATGGTATAATCTGTATCGGGAGATTTATACTGTATCAGGAAGTGAAAAATGCTCACCACAAACTTTATATTGAAAAATAAATTGTATACATATATATATTCAAATATTCTGCTACTAGTTAGCTATTGGCCACTACATGCCAAATACATTAAAAAATAAACTTTTTTTCTTATTTGTGAAATTTGAGATTCTGCTGTTGAATCCTTGTATGCAACTATAGCTTGTCATCCATAATAAAAATGAAAATATGATAAAGAAAACATATGCACTGGCTCTTACTTGTTAGACTTAAGACTACTTTGATTCCTAGTGGATCAAAGTAGGTAATAATCATAATTAATAATAATAACTATTATTAATTAATTAATTAATAGTAATAATTATAATTTCTGAAATAAATGAAATCATTAATGCAATGTTTATGTAACCCCAGCACACCGAATGCAAACTCGGGTCTGGAATCAGCTAACATTTTTCAATCAAAAAAGCCAGAAATTGAAGCCAAATAACAAAAAGAAGTGTACAAACATTAATAGGAAATAAACTATGATAATTTAAAACAAAATTTATAATGAGATTGGGATTTAGTTTTCTAAAAAATGCGATTAAAGATTCGAAACGAGAAAATAGTAATGGCAGCTCTTCTGGTCTGGTTCACATATGCAGAAACATGGGCTTCCCCCTCTTATTCCTTTATTATATATTTAATTGAAGAAGAAAACAAGTGTTTTTATTTACAACAAGAAATTATTGCAATATTTGTAATATTTGATTTTAATTTCCAATTATCTTTAAGATATAATAAAGAAATGTATCTAGAACATTTAAAATTTTCAGATATCACATATAAGATAAAATCCAGATGATTGAGAGTACATTGTGTATTTGTTCACAGATTTATATAACTTAAAATATATAAAGTTAATAAGTAAAAATTATAGAAATGAATCATGATTAATAAACATCAGTCTTTTTTTGTACCTATTTCCGTATTTCAGTTATAGATTACCAAATCTTAATTTAAAATTTTCAAGTAACAGTTTTAGCTGTTTAATCATATTTAATGAAAAAATAAAAAGCACATTTTTAATTATTTGTTTTTATTTTAAAAATTTAGCATTTTTAAGAAGTTTACTATAGATATTACTTCAAAAATTTAAGACACTTCGCGACACTTTGCTGATTACTTCCTTTAAATATAAATATAAAATTGTTACAATATAATGATTATTTTTGCACTTATTTATAAATTTAATAATATCAAAATATAAATAGCTAATCTAATTATTAAATCATTTGTATATATTATGTATAGAAAGTTTAGTGATAAAAAAAAATAATAGCAATAATATTTCAACAATGTATATTGTTGGGGAAAAAGAAAAAATCGGTTTTGAAAGTTTTGAATAAATAATGGAAATAATAATTGCATTACACTATAAAATATTGGATAATTTTATGATGATTCATATTTCTATCACACTTCAAAGTAATTTTGATATTATTTCTTTGATTTGAAAAGTAACATTTATTACTAAATTTTCATAATAAAATTACTAATAAAATCAAATATTAATAATATATTTATTATAATTTTATTTTCTATGTTCTGTTTAAAACTATACAAATAAAAACTATTGGTTATTTAGTATAATATGGGATTAAACATCTTTATGGATTTATATATTATTCTGGAAATTCCATATCAGTTCATTCCTAAAATTTATCATGTATGAAAGGATGCATTTGTTTTAACTAGTATTACACACACAAAAAAAAAAAAACAAAATTATCAATGGATAATAAAATATTTAAATACTTCCAAAATTTAATGCTTGATTAAACTACTATATGTAATTCATCTTGAGTATTTTGTCATAACTCAAAATCAAATATTTAGTAATATTTTAAAATTTTCTCTGTAAATCAATTACAGTGAAACCTCACCTAACGGACACCTCTCAAAAGCGGACACCCCTCAATAATGGACACTTTGTAAT
>WUQG02007787.1:0-12025 GCA_011317285.2 Androctonus mauritanicus
GTTCCATTTGATATTTGTATTCCATTTATGTTTATGCTTGGTAATGAACCTGAAGAGGATGTGTGTAACATCAAAAATGTTTGTTCTGATTAATAAAAGTTTATGTTAATGTGCTCTACTGAAGTAAGTGCTGAATTTTATGGATACTGCATAAGAGGATACGCAGAAAAAAATATTACTGACAGATTGTAATTAGGAAGGAAAATTTAACAGGACATATCTTTTACAGGGTTTTCACATATACTCGATAGTTTTCAAGAAAAATGTCTGGTCCATAGAAACATGAGCACCCTGTATACAATATTGTAATTGATTAATAAAACATCAATATAGGCAATCCTCAACTTATACAGATCCTATATAAATGAGTTCTTATGTAAAGATTCCCTAACTAAAAACAAAAACATACTGATCCCAATAGATAAAATTATAACAGATAAAATATTTCTCTCTTAATTTCATCATTATATGTCGTGTGTTTTACAGGCTTATTAAATTAGTTTTAGTTAATAACCCAGATCTCTGTTGAAAAATTAAAGGTATAGGATTCTGAATTGAATCAAGATTCTCCAAGATGGTAAGCAACTGGTTTAACCATATAACTCATCTGCTTATTCTTTAATAAACTACTTTTAATATATGTTTGTGATAAAGTATAGGATACTATTTTAGTACTGTATATAGTACTGTACTATACAGTACTTATGTAAACTTTCATTGAACAATCTACTACATAAGTTGGGGACCGATATAAATCTTGTCCATACATCCTCTTCCATTCTCAAAAGGGTACTGCACATCTCATATCCTCTCATCAGTCATTTTTTCACTCTCTCAATCACAATCTTATCAAATACCTTCCCAACTATACTCAACAAACTTATACTTCTATAATTCTTGCATTCACTTCTCTCACCCTTCCCTTTGCAGACAATCACAGATTTAGTCCAATCACTTGGAACGACACTTTCCATCCAAAACAGTTTACAGAGATATCATATCCATTCTATAATAGATGTCCTACCATACTTCAACATCTTAGCTATAATCCTATCAATGCCAGAACTTTTATCACACTTTAAATCTGCCAATAACACTCATAACCACTTATAACTCTTCTCCGTTGATTTCCTTGTCACGTTCATATTCATTCATAACATTCATCCTAATTTCCTTACTTTCACCTGCATCTCTTTTTTTTCAATAGATTTGAAAAGCTCATGGAATTACTCTCTCCATCAATCAATCACTCTAGATTCATCCAACAGAATTCTAACATTTTTATCTTTTATATCATATAATCCATACCTTGTCTTCCTTCTTAAATTTCTCACATACTTCCAGAACATTCTTTTATTCCCATCAAAATCATTCTGTAGCTTTTCATCTCTGATGTAACCTGAAGAGAATGGTACAACCACTGGAAATGTTAGCTTAATTAGAAACAAAGAAAATATTTACTGCCAAATAGTGCTGTTTTTGTTGTAATCCTATTACAAACCATATAGGCAGTTTGTGCATAACAATTATGAGTTTTCATCTCTCTCTTTCTACCCTCTCTTTACTCTTTCACTATCTTTGCACACTCTTACATTTCTTATACAGATCTGTCCTCATATTTCTATTTAACATTCCCAAATATGCTTTCTTCTTCTCAGCCATAGTACGTGTCACCTCATCATTCCACCGTGCATCATCCTTCTTCCTACCTATTGTCACTTCATAAACTATCTCTCTTGCAATATTCCCTACACACTCCTTAAAGTTTGCCCATACATCTCCACATTATATATATTCTCATCCACTCAACTCCATTTTTTACACATCCATGCCCAAACACAATAATAGCACTATTAGCAAGTTTTTCAGCACGTTTATTATTGTATATACAATAATAAACGTGCATATACAATAATACAATCGTGTATGTACATATACAATAATATACATGTATATACAATAATATCACGTTTATTATTGAATATACAATAATAAACGTGCTGAAAAAGTTGCTAATAGTGCTATTATTGTGTTTCGACATTGATTTAAAGCAAGTGATTTATAAATAACTGTTTTCACACATCATCTCATACATCTGTTGCTTCACATGCAAATTTTCCATTTTCACTTGCATCCATATTCTTTTGTTATTCTTTTATTTCTCAATCCCCTCAGTAGATTCATCCTAGATATCACCAAATAGTGATCTGAGTCTATCTCTGCACTTTCATCATTCATGATGATAATCTTTCCCCTTAATCATTTATCACATGCAATCAAATCAATCACTTTCGTTTGATCTTTCTCACAGCTCTCATAGATGTAGTGATGGATGGTCTTGCATCTAAAGAAGGTGACTGTGACCAGAGGCATAACTAGGAGTTGGCATTTGGGCAGTTGCCAAGGGTGCAACAGTCCAAGGGCGCCAGAATCTCTTAAGGGATATTGTAAATTCACCTTAAGAACAGTCCAAGGGCACCAAGCTATATATTTGCCACGGGCGCTAAAATCCTAGTTACGCCTCTGATTGCAGGTATGCAAAAACAAAATCATTTTTCTAACCGAATTTTTAATTGAAAATACACAGTTCTTCGGTATTCCAACTGCAGATGTTCAACCAGTCCATCTGAATCACAGAAAACCAGAATATAAAACAATAAAAGCAGTCATTATTAAATGGTAATTATCTGCAATAAAATTTTCAGAAATCCAAGTGAAAATATTGTTTTATTGCCTATACTGTACAGTATTTTAGTGGGAATATTTTGGTGCAAAATTTTTCCAAACTGTATAATAGTGAATCAATCCGTACTAACTGAAATTTATTCCTCGAATTACAAACCGTACTATAGCAGGGTCAGCAATGAGTGAAGCAGCACTAAGCGAGGTATACCTGTATTAGTATATATTAATTTTTTATAAAGAAAATTGATGGAAATTATTTTGTAATTGGACTATTTTTCAGTTTGATTTCTATAAAACTTAATGCAGATTTTGTAAATTTATTCATGTAGAAAATATAAATTTAAAATTTTCTTTACTACAAAATATAATAAAGAATATTTTTTGTATGCATTTGACTATTACAGAATCTAATAAAAATATAAACATAAATTTTATATATATAAAATGAAAAATGATATAATATATATATAATCTCACTTTATTACTAGGCTAATACTAAATTAACTCAATTATAAAGCAATTAAACTATCAATTATTTAATGAAAGTTAGTTAGTTCATTATTCATAAAGAATAAGAAGACTAGAAATTAGTGCCAATAAAATAACAATTATATACTTTTATAATAATATGTATTTGTTTTATATACATATAATATAAAATTGCTATAACTGTGACTGTCACTAATAAACTTTATCATTTTATGCTTTTCAGTTTTATTTTGATTCATTATGAAATATTTTGATATAAATATATGAGATTAACATATGAACTATATATTTATTACCAAGATTTGAGAAGTCTTGCACATTTTCTTTAATTTGTAAGAATAAAATGAAACATAATAAAATCATTTGCTAAATAAATTTTATTTGATGTATTTTATTCTAAAAATGAAATCATAAGTATTGATATTTATTGACAGTAAGTAAATGATACTTTTTATTAGTTTATACAATTTATAAATTTTTCCCTCCAAATTGCATTGAAGAAATAAATTTTAAGAAGTATCAGCTAAATTTTATAGTTTTTCAATGTGTGAAATGTATTTAATGTTGTCAAATCTAATTAAAATCTTCTTTGGCAACTCATTTATTTTCTTTCTTTAATCATTTCCTCTTAAATTATCCTGCCATCCTTTTTAATTTATTTTTCTTCTATATTTGCTTGTTTTTATATTTATTTTATTTATTTAATGAATTATTATGATTTCAAATCATTGAAAATCATAATTTTTAAAATTTTTATGGGCCTACATTGTTTTTCACCAGAAAAGTAAAGTTTAATTTTAAAAAAAATAAGACAAAAATATTATAAAAACTCTTCTCTTCTTTTATTAAAATTTTAAATTTTAAAAAAATATTTTATTTACCATCATTTAAAATTTACTGAAATTTAAATCTTATAGAAAATAATAATTTAATATAAATAAATTAGAAATATTTTATTTTAAATAACTCTAATACAAAACTTGTGCAAAATTTAATATGTAATTATAATTTTTAATAAATTAAATTCATATTTTATGTATTATTTATACACAGAACTTTACATCATTTACAATTAAATTTATATTCATTAGCTAAATTTTTAAATTTAAATATCATAATTTGCATAAATCAACTTACAGTATTAGTATGTATAGATTATAAATTTCTTAAAATGTATTTATATGTACAGCATTAGATAGAAAAATTTACTATTATTCAATTTGATTATATATAATATTTTATTTTATTAGCAATGATCTTAGAATATTTTTCAGGTCAGATTCCTAAAATTATTAAAAACAAAACAATCCAGCACTATGAAGAAAAACTCTACAGTTAAAGGCATGTTTTCGACCACTAAAACCTATGTAAACTGAAGTAGACCAGTTGTAATAGTCAACTGGTCTATTTCAGCTTTGTTATAAAAATTTTTCTGTCTAATTCTGGATTATTTTGACTTTTACTATTAGTGGTAGAATATTTATTAATTACACTTTGATTAAAATTTCAATATAAAGGTTATCCAAAATTATATATAAATATTAGCTTATTGTGTGTAATTTTTTTTAAATTTAATTTTTTTGTTTTTATTTTTGCAAATGTTTCTTATTTTCTTAATTATTCTTATATTAATTATATAAAAACTTCATTCTATATCTATTACAAAATAAACTCTATTTAAAATAATTTATAATATGTAAAATAAAAATAATTTTATTTAAAAATTTTAATAAAAATTTATTAAATTTAATATACTGTATATAACTTAATTTTAACCACATTAATCTTAGAATATTTCTTAATTCATATTCTTAAAATATGAGTATATAATTTATTAAATTATATATTTCTTAAAATATATAATTTAATGAATTATTAAATATTTAAGAATTATTTTTTATAATAAATGTATAAAAGTTTATCTTATGTGTATATAGGATATTAATGTATAATTTTTTAAAATAAAGATATTAATGCTATTCTAAAGAATATAGAAATCTTTTGAAAAAATAATATCAATAATTTTTAAAATAAAAAAAAGTTTATGTATTTATTTATATATAAACTTTTTTTACATACTTGACTCTGTTTTTTTTATTTTTTTAAAAGATTTTTATATCTTTTCAGAATAGTATTACTATCTTTATTTTAAAGAATTATACATATGATTTTGTATTTATATGCATATAGAATAAACTTTATATTAAAATTTTAATAAATGTATAATTGTAAGAATATGCTGAGAAATATTCTAAGATTAATTTTGTTAAAATAAAAAAGTCATATATAGTATATCAAATATAATAATAATAATTTTAAAAAATATTAATAATAATAAATTTATATTATTATTTTTACTTTACATATTATAAATTGCTTTAAATAACATTACAGTTCATTTTGTAATTTATATAAAACGAAATTTTATATAATTAATATAAAAATAATTAAGAAAATAAAAAAAAATATTTGCAAAAATAAAAACAAATTTAAAAAAAAACCTAAAATATTTCCCAATAAAATGACAACTAACTAAAATTGCAAGTTAACATTATGTTTGTTTATACGGAATGACATTTACTTTCAATTCATAAAATTTCACTTGCTCCAAAAACACTGAGGTTAGTGTTTTAAAGAAATTAAGTGAAAATGGAACATTTTATGACAAATCATTTCAACAATTACACTATAAATTAATGAAAAAGATACCTGTATGTTTTGTGTAATATAAGAAATAATTTTATTAAAATTTATGTAAGTTATTGTAAAAAAATAAATCGAATAAATATATTTTAATGTTACAAAAACGAAACTTTATGCAAGTTTTTATAGAGGGGGGAAAAACTGACAAGTGAATTATTATATACATTTTTATTGTTCTTAATTAAGGATTATAGTTATTGTTTTAAGTTTTTCATAGAAAAAAATATTATTTTAAAATTATTATTGTATTTAATTCATTTTATGTATTCTATAGATCGATTTTTTTTTTTTGCATTTTGATTTATCATTAATATGTAGAGGTGAACATGTTTCGGGATCATAAAGTGAACTTCCCGTACGTTTTAAAGTAAAAAATTTAATGCCATGTCTGTTTACATTCAACTAAAAATCATTGATCGTACTCATTATTATTTTAAATCTTTTTTAGAAATGTTATGAGAAAGAATCTACGGTATTTTTACTTTTACCATTTAACATTTTTCGAATACCGTAATTAGAAAGCCCAAGAATTGATTTCTAAACGTGTTTCCTTCTTTGATTATTTACACAGGATCGTATCTATTTTCATCTAACTATGCGGAGAATGTTTTCCCACAAAAGTATTTAAATATTGATTTTTTTTATTGCTCTGATCGGAAATAAGAGAATAAATGATACATTAACGTAACCTTGATACGACTATTGGGTGACTAGATAGGCGAAAAAAATATCGCATATGTAATGACGTCATTAGCAAATCATTTCACGTCTATTGCGATTCGCATAGAAATTTTTGAATGATATAATGAAATATCGGAAACATTATATGTAACTTTATTGACTGCAATAACAGTAGATCATAATATTGGCGGTAATATTAACGTTAGTCATAGTAACTACATTCTGCTGTTTTTTTCTATTCTATCAGTATTTAGATAATGGTACACGTGTAATCCAATCTTTTTATCAGTTTTATTGATTTTATTGTTCCAATAATTTAGTCAACCTGTTGATTTCTATCAAAGATACTCGCATCGAATATTAATGATTCGGTTAAGTGTTTTCGCGGATGACGACGAATATTTTTTTAATAACTATTATAAAAATTCGATGGCAAGAAACTTTAAGAAAAATACGTCTGCGATGTCACTACCCGACCAGCTGGTGTCACACAATCGGTGATGAGTAACTATCCAATTATAGAAGGCAGAACGTAATATCTCATATAGCACAACGTTATCGAATATCATATAGTGTACGATAAGGGAGTGCCATCATATGAAAGAGTTTTTAACGCTAACATTATCTAAAATACGCATTGTTTACATGTAGAATACTATGTATACAAATCAAAGATTATAGTTTCAACGGATGAAATTAGTAAAACGTGTATATGTTTTCCGAGTGTGTGTTGTGCCGACTGATCTATTTATAACGTGCATGGCACCTTTTTCCTAGTGTACAGCCAAAGTTTTCTCTGCTTCTGCAATTATTGCTGAATGCTTACTGTAAGTGAAATGCAATGTTTGTCTTCTTAATGATTTATATACAGTATTTTCTTCTTTTAAAAGCGTTTTTTCTTTCTGAAAGTATTGTTGTAAGATGTTTAATGAAAATAATAAAAAAATGTATTCAGATGATTTTTTTAGTCGTCTATTTAAAAACACGATTATATATTATAAAAAAATTTTATATAAATACTGTATAATCTTAAATATTTTTCTCACTCTCCTGTTAATTATTAGATATGATGATGATGATTTTCCTGTTTAGCAAATAATAAAAAATATTTTTAAAAAAGCTTCATCAAATGAATGCTATTTTTCAATTATAATTTTTAAAAATTTGCAATTAATATATAAAATAATCAAATGGAAATTAGTAAAAGAAAGCATAGTATATAAATTGTACAAATACCATACAGTATATAAAACATATTTCTGTGTAACTTTTTTATTTTCTTATGCTTGATGAATTATTTTATTTACAAACAAACTTTTATATATAAAAGTTTGTTTGTAAATAAAATAATTCAAACATAAGAAAATAAAATTTCACAGAAATATATTTTATATATACAATATTTACAACACTAGTATGTTTTTGTTGTTATAAAAAAAATTCATTTTGGCTTATAGCTATTAAAAAAATATGATACAGATTATTTTTTTAATATAAGCTATTTATATTAAAAAATCTATAATCATAATTTATTATATTGTATTTTATGATATATAATAAAATATAATGATAATGCTTGCCCAAAAATTCTATTTTTTATTGAAACCAACATTAAAGAAAGGAATAAAAAATTCAAAGATTTAAACTTTGCTTTCATGATTTATTTTGCTTGATCTATGAAAACAATTTGAAATATTTTCTAAGAAATAATTTAATAATAATCTTTATTTTTATTACTGTTCTATTTTTATAGATTTTAAAGGATATGGAGTTTTTTCTTGTTTAAAAGATGTATATTTTTAAAATAAATCATCCATATCAATATTAATTATTTTTACTTATAAAAAATAATTATTTTATATGATTTATTTTATAATAATTATTCCTGTTTATATCCATTAATTTTTAATAGATGTAAGTAATAATTTTTGTTCACATAATTTAATAAAATGTAATAATTCAATATTTTTATATAAATTATATTCTTAAAATATGAATTTAAAATTACATTAATACAATATTTTATTATTTACATTCAAAGCCTAGTGACATTATTCAAATTTTTTTTTTTTAAACATTTGGCCTTCTTCCACTTTCATAAACCGTTATGCCAACTTTGGAATAAAGTTTTTGCAAGACATCAATATCATTTTCTTTGTTTTAATTTTATAAATTATTTATTAAATGGTTTTACTGTCTTCTAACTTCAAATTTGATATAGAGATCTAATGCTTTTTTTGTATTAAAATTGCTCTACTTTAGTAATTACTTTCTATTATTAGAATAAATCTTGCAACTAAATAAATTATAAAATACAAAGTATAGATTAATAAAATTTTTTGAATTTAAAATAATCAAAAAAACTGTATATTGACATAAAGGCTTATTAGAAAAAATATATGTTTATAATATTTTATTCATTCTTTACTTCCTGATTTAAATAGCTATAGAATAAAGCCACAAATAGCACTTATTGGGAGAAAATTTTTAATAAAATAAAATTTTCTTCTGATAAGTGCTATGTTTTTTTTCTATAATATTTTATTTTATTTTTTTTTAAATTATTATGAAAACTTTTCAATGTATAAATTTTTAATATAGTAATTAAAAGATAATTTAAATATAACAAGTACATAAGTCTTATGCTATTTTAAGATCTTGATGAGCAGCAGTATAGATACATATAATTTTTATTTTAATTTAATCACATTTTATATTGTAAAGCTGATTTATGTAATTTTTTAATAATTTTACCGTGTTTAAAAAAAATACAATAAAATTTTTTTAAATATATTTTTAAAAAAAATTCAATTTATTTGTTCACTTTTTCATGATAGTTTGTGACAGATAAACAGAATTAAATGTAGAGCATCCAGATTTTAGGAGTAATTTAATAATTAGAAGCATTCATTTTAATGATAGGAAAATTAACTCAAAACTACTTACTATTTGTCATTTTGTCTACAAAAGTATCTGAAGAACAAAAAACCTAATAGAACACCGTATTTAAATTTTACTTGATTTTTATAACTAAAGTAATTTAGGTTCTCTAATTGTACATGAGTCAACAATAATTTTTATATAAATCAGAATAGTCGACTACATCCATATTCAAATCCCATACAGCATATTTTGATAAACACCCTGACCAAATCGTATTATTACTAGCTTTGAAATCTTTGTGTGGTCTCATTATAAAATGATTGTTTGTTTTAAAAATTTACATGTATCTGAATTTATTTATCAGATGAAAAATATTCATTTGAAAAAAAGGTTTTTTATGGAAAAAAAAGAGGGCATATATAAATTTTGATTGATCTATTTTAAAAATTTTGTTTTTTTTCCACATTAATATTTTTTGGAAAAGAAAAGGCATCCTTGTATTTTTTTAATTGAATTATTTTTATTTAGTCAGAGATTAGCATTGTTTGTAAATAATGTTAAATATAATAAAGATTGCATTGTATAGATTTTTCAATGATCTAAAAAAATTTTTTAGGAATCATTTTAAATAATTAAAAATCACTATGGTAACTGATTGAGCATCTGATATTAGACAAATGATGCAAGAATTTGAAAAAGAAAGTAGAAATTTCTGTATATTTTATAAAATATTAAAAAAAATGGCTCATTATTGGAAGCACTGCATAAAACAAAAAAATACTTGAATAAAATGGAATAAATGATCAATTAAAAAAAATTGTATTATTGGTTATAATTGATCTTATAATTCACAGAAATTATTTTTCAAGACAGCAACATATAATATAAACTATTATCATTTAATATACTGTAAAGTCTTGCAATTGACAGAGGAAATTAAATTAAAGTAATTCCAATAATCACTGAACTCTATTGTTCTTAAAGAATAGAATTTTAGTATTTTATTCAAAGTTTAGACTGAACTCTTTTTTTTCAAGTTGAATATTTTTCATTTATTTGAAGAATTAGTTATTTGAATCACAATAACTAAAAATCAAATTCATTGAAAGATAAAAAATCATTGTCAAATATTTCTTTGGCTATTAATATATAAATATTTAATCATTTATTTGATTTGATAAACTGTTTCAGTAATTTTAAGACTATAAGATATTATATATTTTCTAGATTGAAAATAATATACATAATAATTTTTAATTATTTAAAAATTTGATATTTATGAATTTATATATATATATATATATATATATATATAAAAAGTTTAAGATTAAACTATTTATCAACCTATAGATAAACTTTGTAATTGAGATTAACAGGTTTTCTCACTTATTATGTTATTTTTGCAATTATTGCAAAAAGATTTGCAGTTATGCATTAAATAAGGATTTATCATTGCACAGAAAATACCTATAAGAAATAGAATCATATTTTAAGTTCCATTTTTTCTGTTTTCTTGTCATTCTTATATTAAATTTATCTTTAGTTTTTACCTTAGTCTGTTGCAAATCATTAAATAATTATAATATTGAAAAATTAAACAATATGCTATATTTAAACAAAGCATAAACAGCACTATGGCAGAATGTTTTGTTTATCTGACAGTGTATAGAAGAAAGATGTTACTATACTATATTATTAACATAAATACAGCAATGCCAAGGATTTTTAAAAAATTTTGTACAGGATAAGGATCGGGGATCTGTAATTAATACAGAGAGTCCCTAACTTACAACAATGATTATTTATGACAAAAATATGCACTTATGATGGCCGCCATCAATAAGTTTACAATAATGATGGCCAGTCGACCAGATAGCCATGTTGTCACCAGGATGAATTTCCACTGTAGTATTTGTATTTAATTTTGGGTCTCATACTTTCCTTTTTTAGATGTCCAGGCTTGATCCATTCATCCCCATCCTAAATGCATGAAAGCATCAAATTCAGATTCCATGTTTCTGAAAAATTTTTGATGGCTCTGGACCAACCATTGATTTACCTACTGTAAATTCTTAGGGCTGTAACACACTGAATGCAATATAAAGTGAAGCATAAGAAAGCAACTTTGCATGGTTATGTGATGCATGTGCTTGGACTAGCTTTTCCCATGCAGCTGCTTGAGTTAACATGGATAGCCATGTGAAAGGAGATGAAAAAATTGAACTTTGACCAATCATTACATGTGAACAATATGGTGTGGCAACATGTGAAGGAAGCAGTCAACTAATAAAAACAAATGTTTGTTTTATATACTTGGAAAATGGTGGAAATTCAACTGTGTGGTTAGGATTCAAATATAGAATTTGTTTTAGAAGTACAAAAAAGACCATCTATATAACATAAGATTAAAAGAATATCAAAAATATATAATCCTTTTTTTCTAATAGCAAATCAACCAACACTCCATAAATGACCTCTATCAGCAAATTCATGAAACATGAGAAATAACTCAGCACTAAAAGTTCTAAAAAACAGCACAAAAGCAGTAGAAAATTACCAAAACACTAAATTTAATAACACAATA
>WUQG02007798.1:0-12025 GCA_011317285.2 Androctonus mauritanicus
AGTTTCGCGGTGTAACTGAATTAATCGAAATAAATCAGAAAATTGTAGCTATTATCTTACTTCCCTAATCAAATAAGCCAGCTTTGTTTGTTTATCGTTAATATATGAATTTATTATAGTGATCCATCTAAAACAATATCATCTAAAGTGAATTTATGTTCTCATATAACTTGTGAAATTCATAACTCTTATGCATATGTAATTATACATTAATGCATAATTACATAATTAATAATGTAGACGTTACATAATTATTAATTATGTAACGTCTTACATACTTTAATTTGGCACTGACAAAGTTCTATCGGTGCTGATTATTTCAATTCTATTACATAAAAGTTTAAAATTCTGAAAGCTATAATATGGTTTTAACTATTATATTAAAATAGAAGCAAAAGTATAGTTTTACTGATTTATTATTGAACGCGATTTATGCAAATTTAATTTCATCTAAAATGCAAAATTTTAGATATTTCATATTAATTATTGTATAGCGCTAATTGATGACACAAAAATAGCAAGTTTATGAACTATAAACTGTGACTATGCGATACATTAACTGCCTGGTACGAAATTTGAATACTTGCGATAAAGTTTACGATCTTACTTAAAAAAATAAAATCACATTTAATGAGTGAATAATTTTCTGACAAAAAGAAAAAAAAATTGAAATTTCATTTTCCTAACTGATATTCATAAGACTGAAACAGAAATAAAAAATAAATATTCATGAAATAAACTAAAACACAAAAGGAGGAGATTAAATACTTATTTATTTAGAATCTTCAATTTTTGTGCTTTATTTCATTATTATTAATTGTAGGATGAATCTATATATATGTATTCAGTTTGTAATTTAATGAAAATACGAAAGACAAATCATATTGATTTTAAGACGTCACCTATTCAGATCCTAATTTTGGTGAATATTTAAATTTCTGTAGTCACTGCATGTATCACAACAGTTCAATTTTGATTTATTCAATGTTTAATTAGAAAATTTAGATGAAACTATTCATAAGTATTTGCGATATCAATATGAATTGATTGCTAATATTTGATCATTATTCGTTAGGCACTGTATAATACGTAGAAAGTTATGCTAATCATCAAATCTTAAAAATTATTGGCACCTCCTATTAAATATACCATTCATAGCAATATTTATGATTAGTATTCTGATTGTATTTGCATATTTTAGATTACTCTTCCGTGCACTCGCAACGGCTGTTTTAACCTTTATTCCTCAGTTGTTAACATATTATTACTATTAACAAGTAACAGATAAAGATTAAAACTGTCGTCGCTGTTTTAACCTTTATATATAATAGTTATTATATATGCAAAATGAACTATATATAATGCGACTTTACTTACGCTATGCGGATATTGAGAAATATTAAAAATATATACAATAGTTTGTTTAAATATTCATATTTTAAATATAATTTTGTTGAGCAATGGTTGTGAAAATTCTCGAAAATTTAGAATATTTATTCGTTTTTAAAATGTTTAAATTCTTACAGTATATATTTTAATTAATAACCATTGATATTTATTTCTGGTGTTCTTGTTTTACTATCTTTATAGTTATTATAACATCTCAAATTTAAATAAATAAACGTATATATTCCATACTTTTGTTATTTCATTAGATCTAAATATAAACAGATTTTTTCTCCCTAATATATGATCATCTGAATTTTAATTTAAGTTTAAATAGAAAGATTAAACTTTTTTCTTTTGAAAATCTTATGGGCGTTTTAATGAATTATTTTAGTTAAAAAAAGATAATTTATATACTTCAGGTAGCCAAATAAATAAATAATCCAGATCACAAGAAAATTATCTCATCTAATAATGATAGGTATTCTATAAGGAATAATATATGTTGTGTAAGCTATATTTAAAGAAATCTATAGTTGTATTATAATCAATATGTGAATTTTTCATCTTACTATTGGAATTGGCAAAGCATAGAGAAACTTATTGGATTTCATTGTTAGATTTATCTAATATATAGATTTGAACTTTTGAAAGTTTCTTGTTAAATTAAAGATTTTTAAATTAGGCCTAAATATCCATATGGTGTTTTGGTTTAAATATAAATTTGAATGGGAAAGGTAAACATCTATAGTTTATAACTACAGATTTTTACCTTTCCCATTTGTAGCTGATTGTCTTAGATCTAATAATGACCCCGAAGGACGGTCGAAAACTTTAATCAAATAAATTAATTTAATTTCTGCAGTCTTGAGCTATTTTTTAAATTACTTGCCATAAATTATTAAATTTATTTTTTAAATAAAACTATTTAATGCGCTTCTGTTCTATTGTTTTGGCGCTTGAAGTCGGATGAAACAGTAATAACCCAAAGTTTATTATGCTGAAATGATGTACTGGAAACACTTCCCAATGATCATATTTTTATCTTAAATTTGAGAGAATTTTAATTTTATACTTATAGTTTGTACAATCAAATGAAATTTTTTCCTCAGTTTTAACTTCTTATAAATTGAATCAAAAGTATTTTTAAATTATAATTTTTCATTGTTCATTTATCTTTGGTGTAAATTTTTTAACAAAGTCTGTTATGATTCAAATTATATTTTTTAATAGTACAATATATAATAAAAATTTTTAATAGGCCTACTTATAAATGATAAATAACGTAAATTTTAACATTAGATCTATCTTTCAAATACTGTATGCACTGTTCATTATTTTAAAATTTTGTACAGTTCTGTACTTTGATTTTAATTTATTATATTTTGTGAATGCTTCTGTTCAGTTCTAGTACATTTTTCTCTTCTATATTTCTTTATTTTTAATGTATAGATTATTCTTAAAAAGTCAAGTTTTATTTAATTTGTACAGTTTTATAAGCATATTTCCTATGAAATTTTGTAGATATTAACATATTTAAGTTTAAATGTAATAAAAATAAATTATTATCTATTTATTTATCTAGGTCTAGGATTTTATTAAATTAAATCATAACTACTTTTAAATATTGTAGGTAGAAACTGTAGGTAGTGAAACGATTGTAGGCCGATTATATTATAGCCTATTTAAAAATTCAAACACTTAACAATGAAAAAAAATTGTTGTTTTAATATTTTCAGAATAGTTGTTGAATAATAAATTGTTTTTTGTTAAATCAAATACAGTATTTGGAATTCTGTAATATATAAATTCGCCATAGGATATTCAGGTAATTCGAGTACGCTTACACTATTTCTGTTAGAAAATAAACTTGTAAATCTGCGTTTGTCGTTAGTTCGTCCTGTTTCATGTTTTGATCCAACCTTTTTCTTGTTTTGGTTTACCTTTTCCTATTAATTCCTAAAACAGAAGTTCGAATTTCTTGTTTTCTCCATATTATTAATCCCTTATATTGTACATTGTAATCGTGTTTCACAATATTGTATAATATCAATAGATTATTATATAACAGTTTATCTTTTAAGGAGGAAAGAAATCCACATCAATTTAGAAAACTGTTTAAAGGTGCTGTATTTTTTTAATAATTTCTTTTCCATTTTTTTTAAATAAAAATCGAAAAAGTGGTGCAGTATGTACATATATCTGTTAGATTTTATATTTTTTTAAGTATGTAAAATTTGTTCATCATTTAAAATTTTTTGACATGCAAAATATTGTTCCACTCATTTCCAAGGCTCAAAACGTGAAATTCTTAGAAGTGAATGCAGTTTCTAATCGGGGAACATCTTTTATTACGAAGTCGTTAGACTTTTAACATTCGTAATATATGTCAATGGGTCAACACGTGCTCAACCAACAGAAGCATATGACCATTAAAGGTAACTCCCATAAGACGCTTGGAATAATGGTTGTCAAGGTTGAGCATCCAGTAATGCGCGAAGAAATACAGGTTGGGCCCATCCTAAATCTGGGAAAAATGAAAAATAACATCTTCAATTCCGATAAATATTTTTAACCATTTGATTACACAATAAAGTTGTAGTATCACGCTTCTAGTAAAATTTTCTCGAGTTTACTTGCTTCTGTATGGAAATTCCTTTTTAATTTTGAAATTTCAGGCTGTAATTTAAAAAATACATATATTTCGCAAATAAAATTTCTGCATCTTTATCAACACTTAATAATTTTAATTAAATAAATATTCTTTTAATATTAATTTGAGTGAATATTTAGATCTGTTCTATTAGACTGTCTTAATCCTGTATATCTGTATTGAATGCATGTAATAAATAAAAATATTGTTAATAGTTATAGATATATTTATGGTAAATGATTTCTGTATTTTATGTTTCCTGTCTAATTTTTAGTATAGTATTTATGAACTTATTAATTAATTAAAAATAATACTGCAATTGGATATAAAATCACAAAGTGAATAATTAGATTTAAAGAGAAGAGAATATCCAAAGTTGTTTATAATTTTAAGAATATTTTAGATAATAATATCCAGTGAATATTAATCGAAAATTGAATAGTGGGCTTATATTGACATATTTCTTATTTGAAACTGAAATTTTATGTTAAGGAGAATTAATATTTTTATTCAAATTTTAAAATTATTCATTTCTGATTTAATTTCCAGCAAATATCATCTATTGATTTGATTTCTTGAATAAATCATGACTTAAGAAATTTAAAAACTAATATTTTATTGAAAAAAATCGGAAAAAAAATGTTGTATACACCTTCCTTTTCCTCTTCTGTAATTGATTACAAGATATTTTTTTATTCGTAATTTTTATAAAAGTTTACACTGATTAATTAAATTTTCTGTAATGTTTATCGTTCGTTTTACTCTCACGATCAGAATAACCGTGCTTATATAAGTGAATTTTCTTGGAATCAAACAAATTACTTTGAAACAGAAATAAATGAAACGTTTCTTTTTGTGTATGTGTCTAATATACGTCCTACATTTGAACTTTAGTCATATATGCATAAACAAAAAAGTTATTTACGATTTATCTTTTTTCTATGCGATTTCACGAATTGTGTGCAGAATTTCTCAAAGAAATCGTTTCAATCTATTTATATTGTATGAATTAAATTTATTAAAAACTTGATTTCGCTTTTCATTGATATTTGTATTGAATTAGTGTACAGTGAAAACTATCAGGAATTTTCAGTGTTGAAATTCTAAAAATATATATTTTTTCTTTTAGTATATTGAACTGACAGTTTTTAATTTTCATATGGAATCTTAGAAATAGGTAATTTTGAAATTTTTTTTGTATTTAAAATCTCCGCCTACGAAACTTGATATAAACAGAAATGCTATTTATGACGAAATATGATAAATACTTAAGGAACAGCAGCGATCTCAAAAAGCGAGCAATGTAAGGTCAAAATATGATGCTTTCCTCCTGTAACTGCCTAGATGTTACAGTTTATCCTATATACAGGTAAATTAACTCTAGTAAAGGAATTCTAAATATTTTGAAGTTTGAGTAACTGGCACGTTTTTCAAGAGGAGAAAATATAAACGTTGAACTAGATTGAAATGCCTAACTAATATAATAATAATTCAGTTTATTTGAATGATAAATTTCGTAACTTGGTTTTAAATTTTTATCAATGTTATCAATATATATAGAAAAAAATCAAGAAATACCATTAATTTTTGATTATCAATTTTGAAATGAAAATTAGTGTGTATTAAAAGTTCAACACTTCCTTTTAAAAAGCTAAATATTTTATAGTGCAATTTTATTTTTTCTCTCTCACACTGGATATTTTATAATTATAAAAGCATGGACCATTAAAAAAATAAACGATAAAAACTTTCAAACAAACTTCCTTCTTAATTTAAATTCATTATATCCAAATTTCCAAGTTAATAAAGGGAGGTTCACCGAACTCAACCGTTATTGTTCTTCGTTCATTGGTTTCATTTTTTTTTTTTTTTGCATCGTTCCAACAATTTATTATCGTTATTATGTAATCGTTTAGATCACGTATATACGGATGCCTGACCTGCCAAGTACTATACTATAACAACAGTTAATTATTAAAAAAAAAATAAAAATATACATAAAAAGTATTTTCAATGCATGGCCAATCATCTGTCGAGAATCGTTTGAAAATCCTCTGTTAGGCCGATTCTTTATCAGGTCTTCATCACTCAATATTTCTGGAACGCGGAATTTGGCATTTTAAAGGTTCTGACTTTGACTTCCACTCACATGATGTCGATGGTCATTTACAGCAAAGATCTAAATTAATTTTAAATTACTTAACCGTACAGATTTGCTTTTCCGTGACGTTGTTTTAAAAACTTTAAAGTCACGAAAGCATAGATTAAAGCCTTATAGCGTGATGGATATATTTTTACAGATTAAATTACATTTTTAATTATTAAAATATTTCAGACGTGACTAATGCTATTTATGATATAAATAATCACAGATATATCTTGTGACATGTTATTTTAAAATGGCATGTTTTTATAATGATAAGTTAGAAGCTCGAATTTTCATAACCTTTGGAAAACAATCCGAAAATATATTAGTTATCATAAACAAGAGTCCAGTATTTCAATGAATTTGAAAACTTTTATATAAAAAAAGTAATATGAAGGAAAGAATACTTTTATAATTATGAAAGCGCATTGTAACTGATATTATTTGTATGGTGGTCTTTTACGTATTTTTCTATGAGCCTGGAGTTGTAAGGTAAAGGTTTTGTTAAAGAGCAAGGATTAGAAATAAATCATACAATAAAATTATGAAAGTTAGCTTTTATAGTCGAACTGCGTCCCTGGGAGACCAGTATTACGTGCTCTATCCATTTAACCTTCTGCAGGGTCGAATTGCTGATGATCGGGTTTGACCTACATTTAACTGACTACAATAACTGGTAATACAACCACACAAGTTTAGCTAGTGCCAAAAAATAACGCATGCGCGGGATTCGAGTCGTCCGCAGCGCAGATGAATTTTTTCTCACATGTTAACATGAAAGGTCAAAGTTGATATCAATTGCTTGTTCCTTATAAAATCTATGAAGAAATTCGATAACGTAATAATAATGGCTCTACTATTGGGACAAAATCGAGGAAAATAAATTTCTCGTTATTCTCGTTCCACTGTCTTGATCGATACAACGAACTGTTTTAGATGACAACTAGAGTAAACACAGCAAAAATAAACTCGATAGTTTCCTGAATAAGAAACAGTATAGCATTTAGGAAAATCCAAGCATGTGAGGATGAAGGTTTTTTTGACGTCATTCCAACAAGTTGATATTTAGATTGTTACTTGACCAGGTATTTATAATCGTTGCTTGGTATAGTAACTTACGTTTGCAAGTGCAAAGGTTGTCTCTACAAGGACGCTGTGATAAATAACTGGTTTCTGTTATATATGCTTGGACGAGTTTTGTCGTTGGCTACTTTAAGAGCTTGGAGTTTTAATTGATTAGAACTGACAAAATGAATTCTATAGCAATAAACCATGATGATTTTGAAATCGATTTCTATATTTACTAAGTTGTTTTCCATCAGACAGATTATTACTGATGAATTTAGGTAACCCCTGCTCAAAATTCTTTCATGGATAAATGAAATTTAATCAATTTTTTATATCTTTTGATGCCATAAAAACATCGGCATTTTATATCATATATTTGCATTTATATTTTATTCGTAGCGGAAGCTGAATGATTGTCAATATATAACTAATTGGGTTTCTGCTCTATTTTCATTTTATATTATTTAAGAAATTCTAAACTTCGTGAAGTTTAATATTCAGTTTGCCATGTTACATTGAGAGATGCCCTCATTATGAGTTTCCTCATATTGATCCGTGTAAAGTTCCGGAGGGAAACGATTTCTTCGGCAGGAGCCCTTAAACTAGATCAAGGAAGTTACCTCGATCCGTATTCGCATTTTCTTTTCCATTCTTGATTTATTTGAGTAATAAAAAACCTATTTAATGAAGACATTTAAATTATCTATAATTAAAATATAGTTTTTCTGTGTTGAAATTTCCAGTTTTCGTTTCGACGAATTATTTTTCCATAGATAATATAATGTATTTACAGGAAGTAGTACTGATAGCCGCAGGTTGTTCGGTTTTCATTGGTTAGTTCTTTCACGTGACAGCGGTATACCCAACGTCACGGTCTGTTCTTCCGACGGGTTCAGTCTGACTCGTATCTCCAGTCGTTTCAGTGATGTGAGCGGAGATGTTGCTATGGAAACCGATTGGTCACATGTGACTCCTCACGATGTCATCTGGTTAAAGGATTATCGTCGGTGTGGACCCTTGCGACTCGCATCTTCCAAGCGAACTCAACATTTAGATGAAGTTCAAAGGTCAGCTAAAGTCGGACGATCAGAACCGCTGTCTTCCGAATGCTCTTCTCGAACCTGGAGAGATCTGGTAATAGGAGATAATGAAGGTATTAGATTATCGCGTTCTAGCAGAAGAACTTTGGATCGTGTGGCACTCTACCATCAAGATTTTCAGGAACCCAGAGCTTTTTCTCTAGAACGAGTAACGACAGACAAATGCAAAAGAGAAGGAAGGAAAAACCATCATACGCCCCCACGTTACTATGAACGAAAAATCAGGTAAGATCTGAAAAGTTCGAATCGAATATTTAAATTTCAATTACTAATTCCATTTAAGGAGTGCTGTGATATCAGAGGGGTGAAAAGGGGATGACACCTGTCGTGCAAGTCCATTCACTTCATTAAAAAAAGGAAAAATATAGCATTGGAAAATCAGAATTATGATCATAATTTTTGCTTGTTAACAGCGTTGCAGTCGTAAACAATAAATGAATGATGCTAATGGTGGATTTTATGTCAAACATCAACCGGAGAATTATGGCATCAATAAATTGGTCAGGTATGCATTAGTTACTGATAAAAGACCAGATAGCGAAGAAAAAAGTTTGAATTTTAAATATTGATCTGCGTTATTTCTTTACTATGTATGCAGTCGATTTTTTTCTTTGTCTTGTGACAATTGGTATAATTATAGATTTGAGACCTGAAGCATTTTTTTTTTTTTTTTTTGTAAGAAACGAGCATAACTTGAAAAGTCAGATAAAGTTACGACTGATTGATATAGTGCATTCAGAATTATTATAACTGCGAATATTTAGTAGAATTTAGTCATAATTAAATCTTATAATCAGAACTCTCGAAAAAAACTTAGAAAGTAGAGTCCGTTACTTTATGCACGTTGCACACGTCACTTGTTGCACTCCAGTGAAATTTATGCACTTCGGTCGTATCTATCTCTGGAACGAAGTGTCAGTGTAACTTATAATTTTACAAAATTCTCACATCAGACAACTGACGGAATTTCAGAACTTGTTATTTTCAGTTACGGACCTATGAACAAATCCAGCTGGTGGAAAATAAACAGGATCGGATTTTGTGCGTTAAAAGGAATGTTTCTTTGACGTCGGTCGAAAACCCGGAAGAGTGGATGGATTATAGAGGAAAAAAGTTATTTTCATTTAAAGTTTCTAATTTTGATTTAAAATGTCAAGGAAAAATCACATAAAATTAATTTTAATGAATCGGGAATTACTTTTTTCATAGTTTGAATTAGTTTATCTTTCGCATTATGGTGAACACTACAAAAAATACGAAAAGATTATTCTTTTAAAAATTTAAGTTCATTTAATTCAAATTTTAAAAAATGAAAATGCTCCAAGTAGACTATTGCAGCTTAACCTACATTCTCAAACAGGATTGTAAATTTGCTAGTATTTTATTGAACGCGAATTTTTTATTTTGAACTATTTTTCGAGACGACATTAAAGAATCATTTTAAAGCCAGCCATTTGTTATGTAATCTACCGAAATAAAAATTTCAAAATTTAATTTTAGTAAAACGGAAATCGTTTCCGGAAAAAATTGCAAAACTTTTTATTTGCATATGTTGTTAATTTCGAAAATAGTGAACGAAAAATCGGATTGTTTCCTATACGCGTTACATCAAACAAATACGATGCTTTGAAATTTGAATTTTTAATTAAATTTTGTTTTAGTTTATAACTTTTGCTGATTTTTTCCTTATATTTTATATTTTTCATTCGATTTGTTTGATGACTGTTATATATTTTTCTGCATCGATTCTGGTCTATTCTTTTTATAAATAAATATTCATTTAATCTCTTCGTACTGATAGAATCGATATTCTTATCGGAACTAAAAACTTGTTAATAAAACTGAAAACCAGTTAACAAGTTGTTTAGCCTACTAGCCTACTTTCCGTTGGAAAACTGAAGGGTCAATGTTAATCCCATGAGAGAGATCAGAATATAAAATGTTAATAATCCGCACTTTTGGCTATTTTTTTTTCTCCCACTATTTTTTCACTTTTATTATTTTCCTAATATTTAATTATTTTTTTAGTATTAAGCTTAAACGGATAAGGAAACGAAATCAAAGTAACATAGATCTATATAGGAAATACAAAATTTGTCCATTTTTGCTTGTAAAAAATATTCTATGTCAAGTTTACGAATCAATGAACTTCTCAAAAATTATGATTTTAGTTTCAAAATTGTCGACCTCGTTTTCTTATCGTTCAAATATGATATAGGACAAGCTTTTGTTCACGGTTTTTCTTTCATGGTTTTATAATTTCACAGAATCTTAATACTCAAAACTGCCGACAGATGGCAGTCATTGAGAAATTATAAATAGAGACCGAGCCAAGAAAATTTTCAACTGACCTACTTATCGTAATTTTATTTATTCCTTTTTTCTGTTTTTTGTAAATTTTTTCATAAACAGTGTAACATAAGAAGTGCGGTCTTTAAATTTTTTATCTTTTTCATTCCCCTCTCTCTCTCTTTTTTTTCCTCAATTAGCACGCTTCGGTTTTCGTTACGGGAAGTAACGGAAAAAAGAAAAACTGTATAAGTAGTGTTAAATTATTAAACCGAAACGAAATTTTTCAAAATTTTTGGTCGCTTTCCGGAAATTCGAGTTTTATTAGGAAAAATCCTGTTCTGCAGACTAGAAATAAAATCGCTCGCATTTTACATTTTGAAAAGTTGAAAAACAAAAAAATAAAATTCATTAACCAGTTCTTTCACAATATATAGGTTATTAGCGTCCTCAAAACTCCAATTTTAGAATTTCATTATAAATTTCACCATCTAATAACTATTATATACCCGTTACATATAGGCTAACGCGTATATGTATTCTTGCAAAATCATTATCCGTAATTAATTTCATTATAAACGAATTATATAGTCTACTATAGTACTGTACAGTCTGTTGCTGCAATAATTATTATTATTAATTAAATGTATACTGTTTAATAATTAATAATAATATGTATACTATGTGTCGAAATTTTATCTTAACATTTCCACTGTAAACTTTTTGTATTTGGTATTAAAATTAGCTTTTGTCTTAAATTAGATAAATTGCTAATTTTTAAAGAGGTTAATCTGTTCGTTGATTGAAAAAAGGAAAAAAAATTGTGTATGCACATTTTAATTTAGTGTTGCTATGCCTCGAAAACAATGATATCATTGCGACACCCTCATTGAAATCTGTAACGTCATTGTCACTTTTCCAATTCATCACAAAAAAAACAATTCACGTTGGCAAGCGTTCCATATTCTGACATCGTTAGCGCTCAATGCTCCGACGGAGATTTGACTGTAAATTGGAACTGAGGTCACTGACACTCTCTTCGTCACTTCCTGCAAAATGTGACTAAAAATATATATTAAGATGAAGCGCGAACCCGTTTCGTAATGATAATGTGCACTTGCGTCGTAACTGTACTCCAGTCACATGATTGGGTTTCTCGTCGCTGCCGAAATTAAAAATCTCCTTTGGAGATATTGTTTCGAAATCGTTTAGACTGGTTGAATAACAGATTAAAATTTCATATCGTTGAATCAAAAAATGAATGTTGTGTGTGAGAAAAGTTTTACAGATTTAAAATTTAGGTATCTGTGCTCCTTTCGGTGTCCTCGTTTTTTTTTTTTTTTTTTTTTGAGAGAGAGAGAAATTGCTTTCGAAAATGCAGAA
>WUQG02007809.1:0-12025 GCA_011317285.2 Androctonus mauritanicus
TAGTGTCCGATTCATCCCTATACAAACGTTAGTGTCTGATTGATTTTTATCTAAACGTTAGTGTCCGATTCATTCCTATTTAAGCATTAATGTCCGATTCATTCCCATACAAATGTTAGTGTCCGATTCATTCCTATTTAAATGTTAGTGTCCGATTCATTCCTATTTAAATGTTAGTGTCCGATTCATTCCCATACAAACGTTAGTGTCCGATTTATTCCTTTCTAAGCGTTAGTGTCCGATTCATTCCCATACAAACGTTAGTGCCCGATTCATTCCTATGCAAACGTTAGTGTTCAGTTGATTCCCATGCAACCTGACAAAACTGTCTTCGCTGTTATCGAGAAGCGCCATTTAAATCATGGAATAAATGGGGATAAAAAAACAAAAAAACACGCTTATCTCTCTAATTAAATATATATATATATATCTGTGGTTGCAGTATAAAAAAAAATATATACTTATAAAAAAAAAACGGATTATTTCTGGTAGATTTATTGTTGACGGTAAGAATTTATCGTGAGTATAGCTGTGTTTGTAATTACCAACAATCTCTTTGATGCTTTTTTATCCCATATCAGATTGCCATTAAGGTGACTAGTCAAAATAGGCGTTTCTCTTTACTGCTATTCCCCTCGGGTGAGAAGGTATCTGTACATGACAATGTTATGGGAATGGTGAGTTCATTCCTTCTTTTTCTTGTTCAGGCACCACTCCTTCTGCAGGTTCAGTCACGACGTAAGGCCTCCTTCGATAATTCTCTTTTTATTTTGATAAATTCTTGCCCATTACATTTTTGCATCGAAGTAATGACGCAAGAGTTTTATTATTATTATTATTTTATTTTTTTTTATACATCTATCTTCTGTAAAGCATGTTTAAAATAATTCGGAGACGTGTACGGTACGTACGTAAGTCGAAAATTCACTTAAAAATAAGAAGATTGTTTATTGGGAAACGTCAATGCGAACGTCCAAAGTATGGATGGTTATATAAATAAATACGTCACTCGCACATGTGTTTATTATGGAAAGAAATTTCTTGACAAATGGCTCCGGATGACGTGTAAAAATGGTGGCAAGCGTTGAACGACGTATATTATTATTATTATTATTATCATTAGTGACATTTTTATCTCGTTCTCAGTTTACGAGATTTATAAAAATGTATTTTTCTTGAATATTTTTCTCGGTTGGTACCGAGATTGTCAAGGTCGTTGTCATTCTATTGTGACCACACACGTTTTAAGATGACAGGTGTTCTCACGTGAGGGACCGGACGGCATTTCCGGTCTAATCCATTGCCCCCTGCAGAGAGGGGGAAGGTAGATCGAAATTTCTTGTTTATCGACGCCATCGTTATTTAAACTTTTAATCGCCCGAACGGTTTTTGCATGGCAATGCGTATAACTTAAACGCTGTTCTACTTCATTAAATTTTAATATATCAGCAGATGATATAAGTTGATGATAAAAGCGAAAATTTCTCACCAGGCAAAAAAAAAGAGTTTATAAATTTCTGATTTTATTCTTCCGTAAAATGTCGGGTTTTTTTTTTTTATTACTATTTTTTTAAATTATGAAACTTAGATTATAAATAATCAGGTAATTATCGCGTGTATTTTTTCTTCTTTTTTTCTTTAATTATGGAAGTAAATGCTTTTCGAAGAATGTAATCAGGATAAGTGATCTTCCTGACACCTCCTAATAACATAGGACTGATCGGAGAGATATAACTAGACTATCCAGGCTATGGGTCTAACATAAAAAAAATAAAAAAATATTATCTCTCTCTCTCTCTCTCTCTCTCTCTCTCTCTCGAGAATCTTCATTAAACTAAAACTGAATCCTAGTTAAAATAAAACTTTAATCATCCCTACACTATCAAACTTGAAAGAAAAACAAAAAACAAAAAAAATTGTCTCCTCTTCTGATGATTTTTTTTTTTTTTGTATAATTAATTAAAATTTCGATATACAGTAATCACTCGTAATTTGATCCCTTTGCGTAGTTTGAAGGAAAGAATTCGAAAAAGAAATAAAAATAAAAGTTTCCGGTTGTTTTCGAAATCCCTGACATCATTAGTTGCATCAGAATAACGGAAAACTAGGTCAATACGTCGTTAATAAAAGTTAAGAAAAATGGTAATAAAATATGAATCAGACACAAACAGGAAATGTCTTACCCCTCGCTGAGAATATAAAAATTTCCCCACTTTCAGGGAAACTTTTATTCCCATTCAGATTTTTATCCCCGCTTTCGGATGTTTTCCACTTCCAGAAATATTTTTGTTTGCACTCTTATTTGTTATTATTACTATTTAACACCCTTATTATTCTTTTTTTACCTGCGTTATAAACTCCTCCTAAAATTACTTATTATTATTTCAACCACCTAATTATGCCATTTACTGTTAAGGGTCAAAAGGAAAACAATTGAGTGATAAAATTACATCTCATCTCGGTATCTTAAGTAGGTCTTGGTTATAATCCTGAATTGTATAACCTAACCTTCTGCCCTATTTAAATTATTAAATAAATATATTTTTTAATGCGAGTAGTATATATATTTTTCCATAAAAACGTTTCTCAGACAAAGACAAACAACGTTCGCGATTAGATCTGGACAAAAGTATTACAATAGACCGACAAAGTTATCCACAAGTTAATGATCTTGTAATTGTAATAGACCTCAGTTAACGCAACACGCAACTGCAAATCTAAGTTGATTAGTTTATTTATCGCAGATGATTTCAGAAATGAAAAATAAACACGTGTTATGTTTAAACAACATATTTACGTTTGATTTACTGAGATATCTCGATATCTTGCAAGCGAGTCCATGAAAATTTCGGTAGAAACGTGGTAAGTTGTTTCATATCTTAAATGTTGCATTTAATAATTGAGAACTTGAATAGTTTGTCATGCATAATCTGTCGTGACTAATGATACGATTTAGTACATTAAATACAGTAAAATCTCGGTTGAAAGTCCCAAATCGTCTTGGCACATGAGCTTACTTTCTTTTTTCCAGTGGAGAAGCACGTTATCATGGTTCATTGCCGGTGTGGAACCAGAGCGGCTATTATGTCAATGTGGATTCCTTTTAAAATCAATTATGGCAACATCTATAAGAAGTTGAAAAGAAAAAAAGTAATATTTTTCATATTATCTTGCGTATTACTCAGAAATGTGTCAGCATTTTCAAGGAAAACCAGAATAAACTATTTTATCAGCGGTATTTTTGTTATTGTCTGGGTTACACGCATTTATATGCATAACCTTATGATCTTGACATTTTTTGTTTCGGTAAGAAAGAATATTAAAGGAATATGTCAGGTATGATATATTTAACAATTCATTATCTGCATAAAAATTTCATTAAAAAAAAGGTAGAAGAATGTTATCCTTTGTTTCTTATGGCGGTAGAAACGAAAATCGAAATCTTTGCAAAATGAACGATAATTGTGTTTGCGGAAAAATTTTATTGCTTTCAGTTAAATTTATTTTGCTAAATTGAATATAATTGTATTAAATTGTTAAATTTTCTGCAGTTTTTTTTCCCTCTGATAAACTGCATTGTCACGTTATTAATTCGAATATTTGCTGGAAACAGGCATTGCCGGTTTTCTGCTTTATTCGGAATTCTTCAGCTTTTTGATGGTGCCTGTTGAGTTATTGTCCGGTTCCTCGATGATTTTTAAAACAAGATATATCTTAACCTGCCTTATTATGTGCATACAGCTGCTTCAATTATCTTATGATTACAAAGAACCGGGTTCATCAATCATGCATCATCATCCAATGACATATGTAGGACTATACATAAGATGCAGGATGTTATAACATTTTATTCTTCACACCATTGCACAGGAGACAAATTTGATTTTCATCACATAGTATGTAAGGTGCAAAAGTTATTTTCTTCGAATCTTATCAGCTCATCTATCATTCGAGAAGATCATCCAAGACTTTTGTATATATAATTCGACATCTGGCAGTTTATATAATATGTATATTCTTTTTTTTTTTCTTCAAAGTGACATCTGGTTAACGTATTTTCCGTCTTATTCTTTCTTTAATTTTTCTTGCATTTCTCTAACGTGTAGTTTTCTTCGGACGAATTTCCTATTCAGCCCTATCCATCTTCAACATACTCTTTTCTTCTCTTGTTTAAAAATTATACGTTATTGTAAGTAGAGTAGTTTATCATCCATCTTGTGCTAGGTTTATCATTCATACTCTTGTTCTCCTGATGTCTTCATCAACAGCAATCTCTTGTGACCGTAATGCAGTAATGACTGAAGCAACAGCGACATCCGCTGTAATGGCTGTAAACTACGTGATGCCAAGCATTTTAAATGCTCGAAACGATAAAAATTCGGTGGAAATTCTAGCCGAATTTATTACCGGATAGAGAGAAAAACGTAATTCAAAAAGCCATACTACAGATTGAACCCGGTAAGATATTAGATAATGTTGCATGGCACAGTAACGGAACTTCAGAGAACGGAAATGGGCGGAGTGTGAGGTGTTATTTTACCATTACATCGTTTTGGACACGATTTTCCACCAAAAGAAAAGAGCCGAACAGGAAACTTGCGATTCGCCAAGCATTACTGTTGTATTATAATCTCTTTACCCAGATCGCAGCAAAGAAAATATTAAGGTAAGGGTCATTTCGTGTGCTTTTATTTTCATTAATAAAAATTCTATCAAATTATCGGTTATTATCGTGGTAATTTAAATTCTTTCACGTTTATTAACATACACGAAGAACAGCTTCCGTGAGACTTTTATCAGGCATTCCTGGAAATTAGTGGAAAAAAAAAAAAAATTGAAATGCAAAGAATGACACCGCATCACCAGGTGTCATTGCTTATCACAGCGATGCGTAACTGACTCCTGCATTACAGACGGCATGGTAGTCAAGGTCATGGAGTCACCGTCCGAAAGTAGATTGAACAAGTGACAGTATGTTGACAACGCCTAATGACTGCCAATATATACCTAGAACTACGTTTATGTCACTTTTTAAAAATGTAGCTTTTTTTTTTTTTTCACCTGTTCCGTTCCCAATCCGCTTAACACGACTTTTAAACGTTTAATCTTCGAATCAATTAATTCTTTAAAATAAATAAATAAATAAAAAGAGGTTAAATTTCGACTTTCTACCATTAGGTAATGAGCGAAACACGGAATCGATGAGTAGAAATCACGAAATCATCGAGAAATCTCAATTTGTGTTGGGAAAATATATTTCCAGAATAAAATTAGTCACGTTCCTTTAGCTAGATTGCTAGGAGCGAAGGTGTGTTATCAAAATCGTCCAATCAAAACACTGCAGGCGTGGCCAACCATACTTCGTGTCTCACGGGTGACAAAATGAGTTTTTTTTTAATTCCGACTGCAGTTATATAATACATGAAGTTTTCTGTTGATTGTTTATCTTTTAATTATTTCGACTGAGAATTGTATTTTTAAAAAATTAATTATTGGACAAATTTTTAATTAAAATTATATACTTTTTATATATATATAATCAAAATTTTTTGATAAATAATATAAATAATAGTTACCACATATGGAAGCATTCGGTAAATGACGTTGACAATAATCACTATATATGGAAACTTTCGGAAAATGACGTTGACAATAATCACTATATATGGAAACTTTCGGAAAATGACGTAGACAATAATTACTACATATGGAAATGTTCAAAAAATGACGTTGATAATAATTACTATATATGGAAACTTTCGGAAATGCGGTTGGCAGTAATTACTATATATGGAAATTTTCGGAAAATGACGTGGACAATAATTATTTACATATGGAAATGTTCAAAAAATGACGTTGATAATAATTACTATATATGGAAACTTTCGGAAAATGACGTTGACAATAATTTCTACATATGGAAATGTTCAGAAAATGACGTTGACAATAATTTCTACATATGGAAATGTTCAGAAAATGACGTTGATAATAAAAACTATATATGGAAACTTTCGGAAAATATTAGATAATTAAGATAATAAGATAAATTTAGATAAATATTACCAAATATAGAGATCTTCGATAATGACATCTGGCAATTAACAAACATGGAGATATTCGATATTTGCCACCACAAATTTTTATTTTGTTAGATTATCAATATTTTTATTTTGAAAAATTTAATAATTATCGAAATTTTGAATGTAAAAATGAAAAATTTCAGCCGGAAATTGAAAAAAAAATAAAAATAAAAATTCTATCATTAATCTCCAAATATTGCATAAATTTTATGTTTTAAAGTCATTTTATAAATTATAATATAAAAACCAAACTTTGGCGACGGTGGTTTCGTTTTTCAAATAGGGGAAAACTCCAATTATATCTATAAACGATGTAATATAGCAATTTTCGTTAAATGCCCATTAAAGGCTGGATTTCGGAAATCGTTAATGGACAATTCCGCCTATTCTTGTCAACTCATCAAGAGCAGACCAGTAGAGTTGGGAAGATGATGACAATTTAAAGCCAGATAGGTTGGTTATGAGGATAGGGAGGAATAGAAAACCGTGACTTCCCGGATCACGAATCCACGGTCCGACGCCCTTTGACGATCTCTGTGTAAAAATAGCGGGTGGAGGGGGCGAATGGGAAAAACTTTGCTTAAGACTTAAAGAACATCCGATAATGTTGTACGAATAGTTATCTTTTTTTTTTGCACTGGCCGTGACTCGGAAGGAAATGAACTTTGGGTCATTTTGTTCGAGTTTTTTTTTTCTGACGATTCCCAGATGAAAACCAGAAATGATTTTCCTATTTTGTCCGTAATGAACAATTTCTAGATATCTTAAAAACTTTCTTTTGTTGTTATAAGATTAATTGCGATTTGCATTCTATATTAACATTTTTGCTGTTTATGACGATAAAATGCTATCGTCTTAATAAAAAGATCGATAGAGTATCTATAAAATTACTAATGCAATCAATTTATATTCAGACTCTCTTGTGAATATCCATTTTTTTGTTTTTAATGACAGATTAGTAACAATTTTAGTAACTCGTTTTCCAGTTGCTTCGTACACAAAACCAGCTCGAACTCTGCGATAAGCTTAGCAGATTTTTTTTTTTTTTTTCTGGTAGCCTACGTAAGCTCGTTGCATCTCGCAGACGTGCAGGTATTCGACAACGTGAAGGGATTTTTATGCAGAAGCAATATCTCATTCTATGTATGTTTTTATAAATCTTGTATATAAAGATTAATTCTTCTCCAGAAGCCAACAAAACGCGAAAATTTAACATCGTTTATAATTTGATAAATTTTATTAATTTAAATGGATCTAGAAACACGCCTGTTTGATAAATTGATAATTTATTGTTATATAAAATTAGTTTGAGCGAGTTTATCTTGAAATGTTGGCTACTATATTTTTCTTTGCATTTAAGCAGATTACATACATCATTTGTAGATATTTGCAGAACGAGTGGGCCTTCAGAGGATTATTGACGACTCCCTTCACACAAATTCAGATTAAACTCTCAGAAAAGCTTATCAATTAGGATTTTCCCCGTTTATTTAATATAATTAATTTTGTTTATTCTGGTTACTTAATCATTTGCTCAAAATTTATATATATAAGTTATATCAGCTTTCAGTTTTTGTATTTTTTCGGTTTTCTTTAATCTTCGGCACTAAAAGCCACTATAACAGTTTGTAGATGAGTTTTATGGCCTTTAGAACAAGTAGAAATGGCAAATAAAGTTTTTACTATTCTCTAAATAAAAGTAGAATTGCCTAATTCTAGATAGACGCCTTCTAATTCTTTTTATTACTGCGGTAGCATGCCGAAAAATAAAACGATTATGTACGAGCAAGGAGGAAAAAAAAAAAACATATTGTCGTTGATATCAGAAACTGAATGGAGGAAACCTTATAGGGATTTTTTTACGCACGTTTTTTTGCAAGAGCGTATATATAAAAAAACACAAATTAAGATTAAATAGTTAATTTCTTTCCTAATTCGAAATACCACTTTCATCCATGTGTTGTACAGTTTAAGTTCGAAGTAACCCAGGTAGATTATAACTATCATTATTGGTATGATCGTTCTCATCCATCAAGGGACGTCAGAAGGTTCAGCTGTCTTGAGCCACCTGCAGATGGGTAAGAAACCCGTAAGGCCCTGATACCCTCTCTGCACCCTTTCTTGTCGTATATAACGTCCGCCCAGTCGCTATCCAGATTATAGACTGTTTTAATTGAGACCAGAAAAAAAAAAATTGTGCTTGTAAAGTATGCCAAAGGCGTTCGACAAGTAATTTTAGTTTTTGGTACCATTGTTCGTGTTTGCACTCTAGAAAATCAAAAACGAAGTCATCACTGAAGATAAGCTCTGTTTCTAGACCAATTGCTCATACCTATCTTCTAAAGAAAAAAAAAACAAAAAGAAAAAACGAAATGACTTCACTTGAAAGACACTTTTGGTTATATGAACCCGTTTTAGTATTTTTCGAGATAAAAATCGAGCTAAGAATCTGTGACAAATGCTTTCTGCTTGTTTCTGTGAACAACTGTTTGCATTCTGAATTCTATTCGATAACAAAAGTAATTTTGGTTATTATGTCATTTTTGACCCCTTCAGAAAATTATCAACTCCAAACAAAACCATTAATTTTACATGGGAAACCATAAAATGATTTTTCCTATAAATAGAAGTTATGGATCTTCTAATGTAAAGAGAAAACTAACTAACTAACTAAAAGGGGTTTTCAGTACATAATTAAACTTAATGAAAACTGTTTAATAATAATTAAAAGTGGAATAACAATTTATTGTCCAACTTCAACAGAGAAAAAGTAAAAAAAAAAGAAGAAGAATATATCCTGTGGCAAAAATTACATCTGTGACCACATAATGTTTCTGGTTATTCAATGTAAGTTTTATCTATTACACTGAATTTTATTATTTTTCCGAAAAAAATTATCAGCTATTGATATCTATTATGCACTGTAGACTATTAAAATTCTTTGTTTTATGTGTTTTTTTTTTTTTCCTGTAATTTACTTCTCTTTCTTTTTGTGTCGAATAAACAAATTATGTTCTCTTTTCTATTGAGTGTTTGCCATAAAAATGGGAGTATTAGAAGAGTATTTATCTTTTATGGGAGAAAGAGGTGCAACATGTATCTATACACTTAATTCAAGAATTTAAATTGGTATTTCTTTTCTAATAAACCAGAACAATGTGCATGCCTACGTGTATCAGCTTGGTGTCCGATGGATAATGGGGTTTATATAGTTTTATCTGGCAAAATGTGATTAAAAGTTGTAAACAGGATATCCTATTTTCATTCTAGAAAAATTAAAAAAAAAATTGATTTAGATAAGAATTTATCGCCTTAATTTAATTCTTTCACTTCTGAATCCACGATTTTTTCTCCTGATAAATCGTGTAAGGTACAAAGATATACTTTCAACATCTTAGTTTTTACGATCTGCATCATAAATCCTTTTATACAGTATATATATATATATACGTCTCGAATGATAAAATTGCATAAAATGAGATTAAGCAGACATAAAAGCAAATTTAAAAGCTATTTCTGGATTTAAGAGATCACTTCATTCGGTAGTGTAACATAAATAAATTATTCGATGAAGGAAAAAAAAAAGATGACCATGCTATATTTAGAAATTTATTCTCTTCATTTGAAGGGGATGTTACGGAGAATGGTTCCTTGTCTTTTGGTAATATTCGATTAATGGATTCTTAGTACAAATCGCACTAGTTCCATAACTATGTTATAAAATCACGAATGAATAAAACAGCATTTCAAAACAGGTTTTTTACCTGATATCTCCGGAACTCCATAAAAAAAAGTCAGGATCTTGCAAATCACTATCACGAAACTCCTAAATTCGTTTTTTTTAAATCTTCAGACCTTCTAATCTATATTTGCACAGCAATAGCACAGAAAATGACATTTAATTATTTAAATAATAAGTTTATTGTACGCTACAATACTTCTATTGCTCTTGATTGCACCACATATTGCAACAGGCGTTAAAAGAATAATTCTTGAAATATGGAATGCCAGTTGGCATAATATTGTAAGCACTACTTAATGCCTGATACATATGCCCATACTGTATATTATTTTTTATTTTTAATTCGAAAAAGTTAGCTTCTTACCGAAGATAAATTTATAGTCTAAGTAATTCATAAGACAATTTTGCCAAAGAGTTTTCTGAACTTTAGAAGTTATAATCGCGTTCAATGCCTTTTTTTTAAGTTTTAAATCAAACTATTAACGATTCAAATCGGTTATTATACAACCTAGACAAGTTATGCATGATGACTTTTTAAGTATCGTATGTAGTTATAGAGATAAGTATGGTCTAATTGGTTTAGTCGTAGAATCTCAGAAAAAAGAAGGAAAAAAAAAAAAAAGTACGTAGCAACTGAGATATTCTTACAAAAATGGCTGAAGGGCCTAATCAATAACCTTATCTTAAATATTCTGTATCCAAACAAATGACATTTCAGATGCATCACGGACGACAATTAAAAAAAAAAACTGTCAATAAAATCTTAAATTAATATCCTATCTAAGTCTTTTATGACACATAAAGAAAAAGATATGAAGCCATTATTGTCACACTATAATTAACAGTCTATATGTAAATGAAGGAAGAGGAATTAATAAATTAATAATATGAAAACGCCCCAATCAGGTGCATTCGATGTCGTATATAAAAATATATAAAGAAAAAAAAGACGTCATAAAATTCATGGCGCAGTTAGATTTTAATGTCGAAGCTCGGTATTATGTTTCTAACATGCGTAAATATGGTTGCATGCAAATTTATCTCGTGCGTGCCAACAAAATTTAACTCCGGTTGCACAAATGACTAAGTTTATAATTTATTAGGTGCACAAATCAAAATCTTAAAAGGATGATGAGGATGGGTACAACCGAAAGGAGCGGTAGTACCTAGTGTTGGCATAGTGTAAAACCCTAGGGCAAATGGTAAACGAAATGAAAAGTAACAGAAGAAAAAGAGAGCCCTTGCAGGACAAGCACGCAGTGGGGCAGGGTGTCACGTGGTCTGGCGGACAACGACCCTTTCCCAGGTATCAGACGTGTAATTACGCAAGTGTGTTAGGCCTAGCAAGAAAACTGGCCCTAACATTAGGCTTAAGGAGTTCGTGTGGCCAACCCGAGATATACCCAAGATGCACTAATGATGAATAGGCAGCTTAAAAATCACCCTTTGAAGGTCAAGTGTAGGAAACCTTTGAAAAATTCCTAGAATTTATTATCCTTATCGGCATCATCGTATAAATTTAAATTTTTCTCTTACACACACACACACACATATATATATATATATAGAGTATGTATATATATATATATATTTTTGATATATGTGCGCGCTTAAACGTCAACAAATTTCTTTGCTAATCCAATTAACTTTCTGCTTGCACGTGAGCTTGGCTTTGCTGGTCTAACAGGTATGAGGCCCTGTTAACCCATAGGACCCCATGTATTGTGTTCTTTAGCTAAAAACGAGAAAAAAAAAGAGAGAAGTGAGATAGAGAAACAAGATCTATATGACGTGCACTTCACTAAAAAAAAAAAAAAAATGAGCGGAATTTATTTCTCAGATAAAATTTATTTTACGCTCGACATAAAATGTAGATCCGAAAACATTCGGTTAAGTTTTAGAGTCCTGCTCATATTTGCTTAGATTTATTAAGTTCGGTCGTTATTTCACTCTTATTTTTCAATAAATCAGAATTAACGTCAGTAAAACGAGAAAAGACCCTATCTCTCTGGGAACCGCAACACTAAACAAACAGAAAACCTTGATGTTATGAGTCCTCTTGTTTCCATGGTGATTCATTGGCCAATCAGCATTGAGGATGTCTCCAGACGAGTTGCCGTTCTAGCTCCTCTACTATGTCAGTAGATGGGGTAAAGGTCTTTCCGACGACCCCGTCGCATCTTGCATGGTTCCTATACAATCC
>WUQG02007820.1:0-12024 GCA_011317285.2 Androctonus mauritanicus
CAGTTGTTGAACTTTATATTTTGTGATTGATTAAGCAAAATGTGAAGTGAAATGATTTACATTTATAGTTAATTTTGCTAATTTCAGTTTATGAAAAATCATGAATTACTAGAGCAATAGCAGGAAAATTATTATATCAAACTTAATTTTAATTTTTTTTTTCACTAATAGGAATTATAAAATCCTAAATCTCTATATCAATAATTTTAAACTATATAATATTTTGTCATCAAAAAATCACTAGATCAGTAAATGTAACTGCATGCAATTCATAGGAGAAAGACCACATCCATGAGCAAGATGTGCAGTGCATGCATGGTGTGAAGCTGTCTAAAGGCATCTTGAAATTTTGAAAAGCATTCATATTTGTCTGTACGAATTTATTAAATCAGAAACATACACTGATCTAAAATTTATTAATTAAAAAATGCACACAAATCATATTTTCCCACTTAAGTCAAATATATTTTATTTTAAATGGAGGGCAGTGTTTATCTTTGGATTTTCTCAGTTTTCACCTAAATTGCTGTGAAAATGAAACAATAAATGAATGATTAACAAATAATTTTATTTTAATAGATTTAACCAATATTTTAGTATTATTTGCAATATTTTTTAGTTTTAATTATGATAATTTATAGAGATATATCGATTTTGATAACAATAACTGAATTCTGAACCAAATAGCAGTGTACCAATTACTATAAGCAGAATTTTTATAATGCATTTTAATGTGGATGATTTGGGACTGTAAATTTTGATAACATTAAATGCTTGATAACAATATCCAAGATTACAATAAGCAGCTTCAATAAGTATTTTTCTTTTTTTAACCCTAGATTATTGTAAATTCAATTCTATTGACTAATAAAATATAAGATCAGTAAACTGAATTTTTTCAAATACTATAAGAAGATATTAATAAATATTAACCCTTAACAAAATTGAAAACACTTCTTGCAGTTCTCAAAATGCAGTGGATATACAAAAATTGTTTGCCCCATATTCTCAATCATTTTGACTGAGCAACCTTTTGGATATAACAATGAAATTTGTTAAGAATACCTCCACAAACTGTTAGTTGTTAAGGCATCTAGTTGTACTACACTCATTTTTAGATTGATTTATTTTCCTAAGCTAGATATTTTTTTGATTCCAAAAAGAAACATATTATCTTTTGCAGGAATGGATCATTCTATTAATATTAGGAGTGCATAAATAATCACTAATTGGCTATAATGCTAAGACTATTTTCTTTTCCCTTAACCAAATCACTAACATTATCATTATCATCATCAATAGTGAATTATTGATGATAATATTGTTGTTTAACAATACTTCCATTTTTAATATATTATACTGCAGCACATATTGTAGATATGCATCATATTATGATATTTATTATATATTTTTCTGCCTTATAGATAGGCTATGTTATAATTTTACCACGATAATTTATGTAAATCTAACTTACATAACACTTCCAGAAATGTAAGTCATACATAGATCAGGAAGAACCTATATATTCAAATTCAAAATTTAATAAGTTAAATGAATAAATAATAAAATTAACTATTTTTTAACTTTTTACCTTAGAAATTCTATTTGTAGCTTTATCAAAACTTATAGATTTTGGAATTGCTCCAGTAGAAGATTGTGAAAAGTTCTGATGTTTCTGATTTTGAAAAGAAACAGCATCAATCATTAAAGAACTATGTGACTTTTCTTCATTTAGCATTATTTTCTGATTTGGTGTGCTTTTTACACACAAATCTGTACTGCAAGTGCTACTGCTAGTGCTTGATACACTTGCTGAGCTTAATCTAGATGTGAAATCTTCAAAATTATCATGTAAAGATGATTTTACTTCATTTTCAGGTATATAGTTTTCACAAGTATTAAGTGTATTATCATTTTTAATTTCATTGATCTGATATTGTGAATTCACTGTAGGAGATTTTATTTCCATATCAAAGATTTCTTTCAATTCAAAATCTGCTAAACTATTGCCAGAACTTGTTTGTTTAATCTCAGATGTAGAATATGCTACTTCAGAAGTTAGCTTAAGTGTTTTATTAAGATCAAATGATAAAATATCAGCAATGCTAGTTCGTTTTTCCTGACATTCTCCAGATTCAATTGAATTACATGCAGATCCTTGTAATGTATCCAATAGAGACACAACATCATCTCGATTTTCATTATCGGGCAATTCATTAACAGCCAAACTTAATCGACCTAAAACATAAAACAGACAAAAATTTACTCCTGAATATTTATTTAAACAAATTTTATAAAGTAAAATGTTAAAATCAGAGATAATATTATAAATATAAGATAAATCAAGCACAACAGCAAAAAATAAAATTTCTTTGCTGTCGTGCTTGATTTATCTTATATTTAAGACTTTTATGAAAGTAAAGTATTTTTTTCTAAGTACATTATAATACATAAATATAATGAACAACTCACTTGCTTTTATGAATACCACCAAATAATAAATCAAGCACTTATAGCAAGAAAGCCAAAATTTATTAGGCAAAATGTATATTTATAATGTATTCTTCCTATTTAAACGTAGGCACTGAAGAGGGACTCAAAGAAGTCCGAAAGCGTTTTGCCTAATAAATTTTGACTGTTACTTGCTCTAAGTGCTTGATTTATTATTTGGTGGTATTCATAAAAGCGAGTTGTTCATTATATTTTTATTACTTAAATCTACAAAGAAGTATTATTGAAATAATGACTTAAAAATAGAAAAATATGACCAAAACTAACATGCACCAAGAAAATTTTATGGTAACAGATGGAACAGAAATACAGCCTGTCATCACTAATCTGTCAGAAATGCAGTTCATTATCCAGGCTTATAATTGATCAATTTACTATACAACATTTTATTTATTTTCATTGATATTGCTACTGTTTGTCTCTACTAAAAGTAATAAAAAATAACTACCTGTCTGGAAAAATATTTACTTCACATTATAATTTGTTTAAAAAAGAAATCATTTTTATACACATCAAATTTTGTATTTTAAAATACTGTATGTGATAAACTGAAATTGTTAAGTAGAAAATATATTGTAAATTTACACAGTGCTTAGTCATATTGTAAATGTTAACAAAATGACAGATTTCCAGTAGAGAATATCATTATATAAATTATAATTAGTTTTGAGTGTGAAAGATATGTATTGCTTCTATTTTTTACTATATTTTTTTTTATATTTGACCTAATAAGATATTTTTGTAAATGCCTTATTAAAAATTCACATAATCTTCATTTTTCATATGGCAGAGTATCAAAAATAGAACAAAAAAAAAATTAAGGGCGATATAACACACACACAACAAATATATATACAAAATTATTTTTAAGCATGTACACATTTTTTAATTCATGTATATAATGAATAACATTTATAACTAATAGTTTAATTCCATGCAGTTGTGAGCTTAATTTTAGACTTATTCTAGTGTAATAATTCAATTAACATATAATGGGCCTTATGGTTTAAATAATCAAATTTTGTTATATATGTTTAGGTTAATAGCAATCTATCATATTTTTAAGATATGGGAGGGATATAATTAGTGATTTATAGGTGTATTGATGAATTATTATTATGTGACTTTTATTGGTTTGGCAAAAAAGTTAATGCAGCAATGCTTTGGAACAGAGCATGTCAGAAAATCAAAGTTCAACCTGTATAAGCCAATCCTCAACTTTCAACTGTTAAAACAGTATGGTATCTATTAAAATGAATAGATAGTATTTTTTTTAATTTTAAAAATTTTCAAAATCTAGTTCACTATTGGAATAAATAAAGTAACTTAGAAAAAACATCAGACTTATATAAAGTGACCAGACATCCCAGATTATGCAGGAATATCCTGGATTTGAGTTGTTTATCCTGCAATGAAAGCTGTTCTGGATTGGACATGTAACCTTTTTAACATTTTCACGATTTTCAACATTTCTGTTTTCTCTACTTCATATTAGATGATGCTATTGTTATTAATTAGCAATAAATATTTTTACATGTATGTGACAAATATTGAAGATGATAAAAATACTATTATAGAGGTAAAAAATTTTAAATAAAGTTTTTTGTAATTGAAGAAAGCTTAAAATGCAAAAACATTTTTATACATTTTAATAATATTAAAAATTATTATTTTTCCTACTAAAAGGTTTGTATGTGAATTAATAAATTAATGAAATAAGAAGTAACTTTTTAGAGACTTTGTACATACATAATTTACATTGTTAATTGTTATTTAAGTCTTAAACAGTCTTTAAACATTTTTCAAAAGTCAGTTTTTCTTAATATTTTTAAGTCTACAGTACACTTTTAAGAATCAAAATAATTTTTTTGCCTTTGGCTTATACATTCTCATATCAGCTATATAGCTTAGCATAGCATTAGTGGTATAAGAACAATAATCTGAAAATTGCTACTCAACAATACTTGATTATAGTACTTTGGGGTCCATAGGCACAGAAATTTTTAAAAATAAATTAGAAAATTGTTCAATAATTTTTTATCTGTTTTTGGGACATCCTAAGCATGCCTACTGTACCTAGTGGATTCCTGCCCTGCTACTCTGAGATATATTATTTATAAAAGACAACAAAAAAAGCTTATTTCTTGAATCAAAAATATCTTTTAATAAAGCACTTTCAGGAATTTACCATCACCAGTATTCTACAAGCTGTTGTTCCTTAGTCGGTAAAATACTGATAATAGGTAGCTACCAGAAAGCATTTTATTAAAAAATATTTTTGGTTCAAGAAATAAGTTTGTTGCTGTCTTTATGTTATCCAAACCAAAGTTTAATTTACTTATGGATTTATTATTTACTTTCATTTGTACTTGTTAAATAAAAAAAACAAAAAGTTTAAATAAGAACAAAGTAATTTAATCCTTACTTTTTATCATTATCTGTATTTTATATTCTGTTTTTTCTCATCAGATTTCAACATAATCACATTTCTGGAATAATCTTTTTTTTTTCTTTTGTATATCAGCTACTTGTTTCCAACTGATTCTGCATTTCTGAAATACAGTACTTTTAAATATTAATGAGTTCCAAAACTTATTAACTTTATAATATTAAAAATAAACATTTTTAATATCAAATATAAGTATATTTAAAATCAGTTTTAAAATAAAAAAATAAATTTAAAATCATTCTATTTCACCAAGCAATTCATGCTTATCCTAGCTCTTAATAGGACAGAAATGTTTTCAACTCTCAGTGGTTCAACATCAGCTGCATAATACAGACTAGTGTTGAACATCAATAAGAAAATATTCATATTTAATATCAATAAAATCATCAATATTAGAAAACATCATTTTTTGTGCATTGTCAATAACAACTGCATTGATATATTCTTCATCTATATCTCAATATTTTATCAACTGTTTTAGTTTATTAGCTAGATATTTGTTAGTATGCTATTCTTTCAATATAAAAACATCCAATGCTCCATTGCACAACTTGTTTTCCTCATCTATAAAGTGAACAGTCAAGGTAATGTAACTCCTATTCTAGATATCTGTCTATATGTCAGTTGTAAATGAGCAAAATTTCTGTTTGAGCCACTGTTTGATTATGGATATCATATTACTATATTCAGTACCGATTCTATCCAAGGATGGCTCCATCAGACTGGTTCTAGAGCTTTTAGTGTCCCGAGTGAAAATTTTTGTTGTGCCCTTTCAATTCATCAGTTTTAATGGTGAGTGTCTGACATCAAAACTGATGACTGAGGGGACACAATGATGAGCAGACTGGGCAGCTGCCCAATCTGCTCACCATTGCATCCCCTTAATTGTTTAAATTATATGTAAAAAATAGTTGTTTCTTACTACAATAATAATAACAAAACACAAAATGTGCCAGTGCCCTGCTTGATTGAATGCTGAGCCAGCCCTGACTATATTTATTGGAAATTAGTCTTTTAATCATTGGTTAAGAAGGAATTTTGTACAAAAGTGCTACTGTATGAAATGTTGAAAGCTTTCACGATCCACAATTCTCAATGGCTTATTGCCTTTACACACAATAAGTATAACAGCTTGATTTATCTTATTTTCTGCTAATCCACTTAATTTGAATTCTTCAATGCTTCTAAATGCCTCAGAAAATTTTCTTTGTTTTGCTAGGAGAACTTATGATGATAATGCTTTGTCAGTGTCTTGATAACATTTTTCTTCCTTGCTTCTGCAATTCTTTCTGAACTCCAAGAACTTATGGATGTTTATTTTCAAGATGATACCTTAAATTCATAGTATTACCACTAGTATATAGTAACAGTACTAAGGCAGGGAAATCGATTTCCCTGCCTTAGTGCTGTTACTATATACTTGTAAAATTTTAGGCAGAGTATTTTTAGTTTTTCATTACCACTAGTTTTCAGTTCTTTTGAACAATATATATGCAAGTTGCAGAATTATTTTTATTTTTAGCAAAATGTTGCCACAAAGCTTTCAGAGGCATATTTACTAAGCTATAAAAGTATAAATACTTTGAAGTAAAAAAAATAAACCAAAAGTGTTTGAATATTAATTAAATGATGATGATAAAGTTTCTCATGTGACAAACCTAGCTATCAAATCATATTGCAAGATGGATTGTTCGAATTTCCTAATGAAAAACTATAAAATCATCACCAATTATAAAAAATTTCATTTATAAAAATATTAAATAATATTACTTAAAAAAATCAATTCTATTACATAAGCAGAAAAAATGTCAAATACCAATATCAAAACATTGATATTTGATGTTCAACACTAGTGCAGACAACTGATATTGACACTGAGGGGAGGTAGGTGGATGGCCACTTGATAATGCATTGGCATACCATGCAGGACTCGAGTTCACGTCTGGGTCCATCAGATGAAAAATTTTTTCAGGGTTCTAGCCTTGGCCCAGCAATCCCTGCCCTTCATCATCTGACTCCCTTTATGGGTGTGGGTACAGTCTGTGGTTGGAACTGGCCCTGCTCCTTAGTAATCTGATTGATTGGAAAATAACATAAAATATTAAAAAAAAATCATTGAGATAGTCAAAAACATTTCTATTAATAAATTTTGTTGTTTTGTTAAGAGCTTGGATAACCCTATGAAGAAAAAAATAACAAAATAAATTTTATAGAAAACAAAAATCAAATATTAGTCTGATATTTTTTACATGCAATTTATGTATTGTACTGAATAACATGTTTCATGGGTGAACTATTTATAGAAGTTGCAGATCATATGCCTGGATCACCATAAATAGCAACTTAGGAAAAATTTCACAATTAAAGATAATTCAAACTTCTGCAATCTTATTCCAATGAAAACACATATAAAAAGAAAAAGGTTTTACTTCAGTTTTTTGCTCAACTTCTCTGACAAAGATGCATTTCAGTTGTTGGATCAGCTCTCTTTAATCCTTTTATTGAAATTTTGAGCTACTATTTATAAAAAAAAAAATTTGCAGTTAATTTTTACAAAAATTTTTTCACATAGGATTTAAATTGTTTAGTTTTACTATTTATTAAAAATTATCTTAAAAGAATGTGAGTTTAGAGTTGGTCTGATTTGGAAAAGTTGACATCCATTTTTATTTTTTTGTAGATTATAGAGTTTTAGAAACATATTTGAATATATGAGAAATGTAATTTATGTTAATCTTATTGTAATTTGAAAATTGATATTCTTTTTTTGGTGAAGTTTCATAACTGTTAAAATGGAAAATTTTAAGAAGGCATGATGTTTCAGACAGGATAAGAAAACTTCATTGATGTGCTTTAGCTGCATCATGGCTATTTTGTTAGGGGGGAATATCTAGACCAGCATGGATTTGCTATGTAAGTGTTTGACTTTTTAAAATTAATTTGTTCCAAATGGGATCAACTTCTATTCTGTTTTTTGATTCATTAGGTATTTTGAAATGTTCTTTACTCTGTATAAGTTATTTTTTCCCCTATGTATAATGGCAATCTGTTTATTATCTAAATTGCAACTTTCAATCAGTTGTAAACTGAGAAATTTGGGTCTTTGTGGCAAATGGTAGCTATATGTTCTTTTAATTATTCATTGAGGATTCTTGTTTCATCTGTTTAGAAAAAATTGGGAGCATATGTACATGGTATACAAGTTAGTATATAATAATAATATAGCCTATGTTTATAAGATTTTTTTGGTAAGATTGAATATATTGCAAAGCTCAGAAAAAATGGTATCAATCAATAGGGGAAGTCAATTGTTGCAAAATATCCCTAATAAAATAGGGGTCAAAAATCAAAGATTAACGAGATATACACACGACTAGATAGCATAGGTAGCATAGCACAAGAGACGCATGGTGCGTTTCTTTATGCAGCAGCTGTAAAGTATAACTGGCATCATCTAAAATTAAAGCTGCTAGATGGTAATTTAGAAACAATCTGCTGTAGCCTTCGATGGCTGTAGCACTTGTAGCCATTATGCAATAACTAGTAAAGCAATAGAAAGAAATATTTTATTAACATATTTCTTCTATCAGAAATATTTTGATTGATGAAGTTCGATGAAAACGAAAACATTGTCACAAATATTTAGAATTCTTATTATTTTTTGTTTAAAAAAGAAAAACAAGAAAAGAGTAAAATAAAAGACTATATTAATATACAGTATAATACAATTATATTCAGAATTAAAATCTGAAGGGAGATTTAAAAGTCATATATTGACTTTAAATTCAATTATAGTAAAACCTACTTTAATAAAAATTAAAGTATATTTCATTTTAGATTTTCTAGAAGTATAACTGAAGTAAATACTAAATTTATTATAGACTTTTTTAAGTCTGAACTTGGTTATGTCTTCTGCCATTTTGCTTTACTCATGAAGTGAAATAAAAACACGCTTTACATCTGCTATAGCAATACCTTGCATCTAGGAGTTTAGAAATGGTTGGCTGCAGCACAGCATTTAATTTAGAAATGATTGGCTATACAGCACTGTAAAGCCAATCATTTCTAAAACACATAACATAAATTATATTATGTTATGGACCATAACATAATTTCAGATATAAAAATCAACCAATAAATTCTATTTATGTATTACAACAAAAACATGTATTTAGAATGTGAAGTAATAATAACTAATGTTTACAAAAAAAGACTTAATGATAGATATGTCCATGAGTATAACTTTTTAGTGAACTCGAAGCCCAAAGAATGATTGCAAAACCCAAATCTTCAGGTCAAAGTGGCATTGTCAGCAACCCTATTTATTGTAATATTCTTCTTCCCATTTGTCTAATATAAATTTAGAGGCGGCCAGATGGCCGAGTGGTAATGCTGTCAACGTGCCATACAGGAGGACCAAGGTTTGCGTCCCGGGTCTGGTAACTCCTGAAAAGTTTTTTCGGGGTGCTGAGCCTGGCCCGGCAATCCCCATCCTTCACCATCCGGTTTCCCTCCACAGATGTGGGTGCAGCCCATGGTTGGAACTGGTCCCGCCCCTTAGTAATCTTCCTGATTGGAAAGGGGCGTAAAATATGCAAAAAAAAAAAAAAAACACATTCTTTGTATGATTTTAGATAGTAATTTGTTTCCTCAAGACGTTTTAAAATTTATAACAGATTTAAGATTTGATCCAAATATCAGTATTGTTCTCAGAATTCTTTTGACTTTACCAGTAACAGTTGCAAGTGATGAAAGAAGCTTTTCTAAATTAAAAATAATAAAAAATTATCTGCGATCCACCATGACACAAAAAAGATTATCTGGATTGGCTATGATTTCAATAGAACATAAAGTTTGCGACAGTATAAATTTATCAGAAATTATTAAATATTTTGCAGAACAAAACGTGCGAAGAAAATTATTTTAGTTACTAGGCATAGTTTAATGTTCTCAGAAAAAAAGTGTTTTAATTTAATTAATTTATTTTTTAAGAATGACTAATTCGTTTTGTGGCTCTACATAATTACTTACTCTGTTTTTTTATTTGCATTAAATTTTTAAAAATATCATTTCTTGTGTTTTTTTCACTCATTTAACATTCAGGGAAAACATATCTGTCATTAACAAGTCGATGTAACAAAAGTTACATAAATATAAACCGACTTCATGTAACATTTTGGTCCGTATCTTTTAAACTTTGATTCTGATGAAAAATGTTCACTGTTTCCTAAGTTGAAAGATACTTAAGTCGATAAAAAAAATAATTGTTTTATCCAATCAGTAATTTCTGAGAAATTCTTCGACAAACATACATACATACATACACTCATGAAATTTAGTATACTCGTTCAGAAGCTCAAGCAGACTAACATATGCGAATATTATACAATTCCAACAATATTACATTATCAAACGATAACTTCCATTTTTTAAGTCGGTTAAAAATTGTACCATTCCATCTCTGGAATAACATGCTCATGACTTATAAGGTGTCATTGTAAAGGACGACAAATATTATTTTTGTCCGGAGCGACTAAATAGCTAGATCAGGCCCTGTCCGGAGGTTTATAATAATCAGCTAATCGACGACGAAAAAAAAGACCGTCAGGTATGAAAGTTCACGGTTTACGATGGCCTAATGGATAACATGTTTTGTTAACCTATAGACTTGTAATACATATACAATTTATTTGATCAGAATCGAAATAACTTCTGAATTATTCAACTTTACCCCGAATAAAGCATCACGAGCGTTAACTTGCTCGACTATATTTTCCGAATAATAATCGGTAAAATTACACTCCCACATCTCGTTAACTTTACAACTTAAGTTTTCAAAAAATAATTTTCTACTTATCGTTCGTCGGTAGCTCTCTTCGTATGATGTAATAAAATATTACAAAGAAATATCGAGCCGATAGCCCGATATATATATACGTTTTTGGGGGCCTAAAAATAACACTTCATCAAAACAGTTCATTAGAAAAATTATTTTCAATATGTTATTTCTAGAAAAATATCTAAAAGTGTGAAGGATATTTTTAACTTTCAGAAGGATGTGCCTTTATTTTAATCCTAGTAGCTTTTTTTATAGGTCCGCATTTACCCACAAAAGCTGGTATATGTTTCCTCTAAAATGACTAGAAAAATGGCAGGTAGTTCTGAAACGAGCTAAGTCCGGGTTCAATTTCAGATAACTCTCGAGACAAGAAGTTTAAATCAGATAGAACCACCACCCCTCCCAAAATATATTGTTATATTTTATAATAGTCGTCAATAGAATCCTAGTTTCAAAAAGGTAAAACTATTTATAAAGAATTATTGAAACTATCTATTAATTATTTATAAGTGACTTACAGCCGTTATTATGGATATTGAAGCATTCTCTTTTCCACCTGGCACTCTACATCGAACTATTTCTGTTGTATCCTTAAAAACTCTGAAGATTTCTATATCTTCCACTTTTACACCACCAGTCCACAACATATCTTATGTCAACTTACATCTGCTGAGCAGAAAACCATTAATTACCAGTTTGGATATCGAATATGAACCAAATGACTTCATGATATGAACATCGGCAGTTTCCCTTTGTAATGGAGAGAATAAAATCCATTACTGATGTCATTTGTTTCAAGGGAGGACAACTGGCTGTATAGTCTATAATATCCCATATATTTACCTAGAAAGTTCGGGATGTCCGAAGGCTAAAGATATATGCAAAAATTGTCATAATCGTTATACTTTTAAAAATCATTGCAGTCTTTCCAAAGTCATGCCATACCGACATTGGATTATTAAAGAATATTCTCAATGATTCTGTTTTGAAATTAAAAAATAGTTGCAAGGACTTTCTTGCAAATTCTGTTTCGTGGTAATAAAATGATACTAAATATTATGAAAATAAGAACATTTTTATTAATGTTTACAACAAAAACAATCATGATAATATCTCTTACATTTGTGATATGCACTTCTGCATTTAATATATTTGAAACATACGTCTGATGATAAAGACAATCTGCTTTGATAAAAACGCAACTGCCGTATTTATGGCAATCAGC
>WUQG02007831.1:0-12024 GCA_011317285.2 Androctonus mauritanicus
GTTTCATCTGCATTAAAAACTTATTGTGGAACATAACCCCTCTCTTTAATGAATTTCAAAAAGTGAATTCATTAAAGAGAGGGTTTTATTTGATGCTTCTTTATCTGCAGAGCCAGCTTCTCCCTGAAGCTTTACATTGTGTGAATTAAACACAATGCTTAAAGTTCTCAAGCCAACCTTTGCTTGCTTGAAAGTCAATTTTTCCTGATGATTGGCCATCTTTATTTAAAATAAAAGAAAACAAATCCAAAGCTTTGTTTCAAATAGCAACACCATCCACAACTGAGCTTTTACATTTACTTGATTATCAATCCAAGCTATTAATATTTTTTCCATCTTTTCCAATTGCAGAATTCTTCTTGAAACTTGAGCAACCTTTGCCGAAGTATCGCCTGAAACTTTGACACTAGACCAAATCTTTTCTTCATTCATCCATATTTGTCTTTTACTTGATTAGTTTATAGCTAGTTTTCCTGCAAGTGATGAAACGCGTGTACCATTTTTCATCTTATCTAAAATTTCAATTTTCTGAGATAATGTCAAAACTTTGCATTTTTTTGCTGCTTTATCATTTTCATTCCTCCTCTTAGTTTTCATATTGAATTTTTGAAATTAAAAGAAATACAAATGCAAAAGGAGAAGAGGCTAAACACCGATAAATATGTGATTATAGCTCTGCTAATGTGAATGAAATGATCACAATTCAGCCTGGGTCACTCTGTGAAGGATTAGCGTACTCACCTGTTGATGCCATCTTGTTTTTACAAAAAACCGGATGTTATCGTAATCTTGTTAATTTGAAATTCCTTATATTTTGATAAAATATGTTATAGTTAATAATTAATGAAGGTGTTAAATATTAATATTTGTGTAAAGAAAAAAACTCTACTATATTTTATAATTATAAGTTTATTTTAATATGCAAATTAGGCAGCCATATATAAAGCGGTGGAAAGAAGGCAGACAGCAGCCTCTGCTGATGTACGGTGACTGTGAGAGTGGTTGTTCGTCTGTGTTTAACTTTGGTGAAGTGTCTGATTTTCAGAAGGTGTCTCTTGTTAATATTGCTTTTATGTTTTGGGCTGCCATTCACAAAAATAGTAGAGGCTATTTTCTTTTTGAATTTAAAGTTGTTTTATTGTAGTTCTTTATTAAAATTTTTGTTTACAATAAAAGTTATTTTCTTCACGTTTATTATGGAGTTTTTGGTGGAAGCTGCATGGGCTCTTCAGTTGTTTTTATCACAGCAGGAAATTCATCTCGACATAAAAATTTCGTTTCGTCGCCAGGACCAGTTGGAAGGGGGACGGGGTCCAAACTTGAGTAGCGGTCGGCGAGTATACCCCAATGCTACAAACTGATGAGGAATATTCATTGTATTTATATAAATGGCTATTTATGTAAATACAGTTTTGTTTTTCTGAAAGTCAATGAAGTTGGCTATTCTTATTAATACAATAACTAAATCATCATATTTTTATGAGATAAAATATATCAATTATATTTCTGTTGGGATTTTAGAAATGATGGAAAATTTTATTTAAAAATTTTTTGCTAACAAAACTGTCAATTATATCTTATAAAAATATACACAAAAAATAAGATACTTTAATATTTATTTAACAAAATAATAGATAAAATAATTTTTGCTGCCTGTCAGTATAAATTTAATAAATTTGTTCATTTTTTTTAAATCAAAAATATAGCAAAAGTGAGATTGCTGTATAGTTGAATTAATACAATAATTGAAAATTCTAATAATGAACTAGATTTTAAAGATTTTTTAAATTATACAAACATATCACAGTGTTGCTGGGATATAATGCTTTTACTTATATTGAGAGTTTTTCATGTTCCCATCTCTTTGAAAGAGATTCTGAAACTGTAAGTTATAATGCAATTTTTTAATAACATGTGTCAGATCCTTACAACATAAATCCACATTAAAATCAGGAAGCAATAATAATTATTCAATATGGTGCTAAACTAGGTTTCAATATAAATGGTTTATATGGTTGTATGTATGATGTAGATCAGTTGAAAATGGTTGAAAATATTTTCTTTATATGCATTAAAGTCTTTTTATGCATACTGTTGAACTATTTTTTTCTGATCTATTTGAATTGGGTTACACAAAAATATTTATAGTTGACAACAGAAATATATTTCCTCTATACTGTTAAGATATAATCATTCCTGGATAAATCAATTTGCAATTTTTACTAATTAGCAAACATTAATTTATGTCAAATAATATATATGAAATTGAATATAAAAACTTCCATATTTTAAGTACAGTATTTTTGTTATTACTACGAATAAAAGAAAATGGTAAAATATGAAACTGAATTTGTTATTCCATGTTGTTATAAATCCTAAAGATAAATTATAAAATATGGGATTATTAATTATCGAAATTTGATAATTTATTTGCCATATAATGTATCTCAATTATAATTATATATAAAAGAGTTTTGATCTGATATATCACTAATTTTATAATGGCTGACTCAATTTAAAACTGACATATGTACAAATATATGTAAAAAGTTATATAAACTTGTATATTTATATATATACACACAATATATATGGTAGTAACATAAATAAATCAATTATAATTTTTATTTTTGAAATTTTCTTGAAAAGTTTTCATAATGAATTCTCAAGATCATAAATATCCTAAAGACATTATAGAAATAACTTACATGAAGACCTTTTTTAATAACACTGTGAATTTCTGCAGTCCAATAACATGAAGAAACACAAAGAACTGCTTGTCCAGGCCACTCTAATACCCATTTCTCACGAGGATTTGATGAATATGCTTCCATGGCATCAATTATTATCTAATAAATATTAAAAATGCATTGAAAATTAAAACTGCTAATATGAGATATTAATTTATAAAATTTAGTAATATATTTAAATTCAAAAAAATATTTTGACTCATATATTTTAAAAGAATATTCATAATTTCTACTAAATTAAATAAAATAACTAAATAAAATAAAATAATAAATAATAATTAAATAAATAATTATTTAATTTCTACTTAATTAAATAATAATTAAAAAGTACTTTCAGCAGCCCTTTATTTTTAATTAATAAAAATAAAGGGCTACTGAAATTACTTTATTTTTGTTACTGTTATATCTCATATATTTTATTTAACATTAAAATATGGTACTTATATTAAAAATGTTTTTGTATTGGATGCTGAATTATTTTCATAATGATTAAAAATCCAATACAAAAACAATAATCAAGAAAAATTGTTGCACGTTATACCATTTTCAGAATTCATATTTAAATATTAAAAAAAATTATGAAAAATTATTTGTAATTTAACTTTCGCCCTCCATTTTAATAATGAAGATTTCAGAATTGATGATTGATTGATTGATGATTCAAGAATTGAATTGAACTGATTCCAGAATTCAGATTGAAGGGTATTGAAGAGAAAAAAAGACTTAAAGATTTATAGATTATTTGTTGAAGGAAAAATACATTTTTAAGTTTGGAATATGATAATTTTGAATTATTGGTATTTTCTGATTATTTGTGATTTTTCTCCCCATTATCATCAGAAATAATTGAGAATACATTTATTTGTTATTCATTATTCAATCATAAAATAAATTCACCTTATGAATACTTTTCTTCATTGATGATTCTAATTCTAATAACCATTTTTCTACTTGACCTTGAAAATTAGCAGGAACAATTTCTTTTATCAACTTAACTGCTTCTTCTTCACTACTAATCATATGAGTTATTACTACATCTTCATTAAAGTATAGCTTTGAAATGCCTTCAAAACATTTCTTCAAATGTGGCTGAACACTATAATTGCAAATATTATTTTTTTTAATTTTTTAAAATAAAAATAAGCTTCCAACAAAATATATAATAATGAAGTTTAATTTTAAAATATATTTTAAATACAAAACATGTTTAAAATGTTTATTATTAAAATATAAACATATAACTGAACTAAAGCACAAATGCTAATCCACTAAGAAGTAAACTGGCAAAATTTATAAAATTTTGTTTAGCCTATATCAAGAAACATTTTTAGTTCTTCATAAGCAATCAGCATTAGTTTCTTGCAAATACAGAATATTCAGAAGAAGCTGATCATGGCTATCTATTTAGAGCCAAAAATGTTTTTTCATAATAAATAAAAAATATCTTTTAAATAAAATAATATGCATTATTAAAATATAAACACAAGACTTCTTTATAAATAACTATCAAAAATGTTTTTATGTTGCTCAACAATACTAAACATTAGCACCATATAATTGTTTTTTGGTATGAAATTTCCTCTTTCTTATCTACTAATTTTCTTTTTTTCTATTTTTATTTTACTACAATAAAATATAAACAATTTTTTTTGCTTCATATTTCTATCAAAAATAGGAAAAAGTACATGAGTAAATGAAATAGATAACTGCTTAGAATTGAGAAAATATTGTGTTTACTGATTATAATCAGAATGTAATACAAAACAATTAATATTTATTATCTGAGTGCAAAAGTTTAATGAGAAATAGTTATTTTATATTAATTTTACAAAAATTAATTATAAACAAATAAATGCAGCATAAAAAATATATAAATGATATCATTAATAGGAATTCCAATAAATCTTTCTTTTTCAGTAGAGCATTGTTAATAAAAAATAAATAAATAATACAATAAACAATTTAACTATAACAAATAATATTATTATAAGCAATACAGTTAAGCTTATTTGTATACTAATTTAGCAGAAATAATCTTTAGTCAAAATTCATGAATAAAGATGGCAGCTTTCACTATAGATGTCTCAACATAAAAATGCCTTTGAAAGATGATTTATCAATTTAAAATATTAATTATAATTCATACTTATTGATTTAAAGAACTACAGTTAGCTCCCAACTTTATAAGTTAATTTGTTCTTAGTACGCATTCATAAAGCAAGAACTTGAAAAACAGAAATTTATTTCCCATAGTCATAATGGTTAAATGATAAACCTTCTATTCCATTCTCAATAATGAAATTTTACCATACTAATGTTAAATGAAGGCTAATAAAATATAATTTTTAAAATCAAGCAAGTTATAAAAATAAAGAAATTATTTACATTATACAAATATTAAAAAATATTTATTTATCATCATTATTGAGAGATAAGTAGATAAATTCTTATATAAATGAACTATTATTTAAGTACAATTCAGAAATGAAAGTTATTCATTTAATATTTTGATGAAATCATGGCAGCCAGAGAGCATGCCACTTTGCTTCATAGTCAGCCATTTTGATTTTCCTATTTCATAATAGATGACAGCGTGTCTGCTATAAAATGCCATATTTAAGAATATTTAGCATCTACTTATTGAAATTCATATTTAAATTTTGTTCACACTTGATACTTGAAGAAAAGAAGTCATATATCTGGGAACTCATAAAGCAAGGAATACTGTACTTTTCTATTAAATTATATTTTTTTAACCTAATATTGACTTTTCTTTTATTAATATATTATATATATATATTATAAGATACATACCACATTGGATCCTTAGTTTCAGATAGAATTTCAAGTAATTCTTCATTTGAAAGGAAAAAAAATCGAGGAAAATAAAGTTGTTTTTTTTCTAAATAATTATTTAGACCCTATTTAAGATAAAATATATTTGAAAAATTGTAAATAAGTATTGTGTAAAATTTACTAAAGTAATTATTGTAATTTCCATGTAATTCATAAGTATCTTTCAGTATAAAATAGTATATAATGCTCTAATCCGTGAATTTCTGATTTAATTCCCATATGAAATCAAAATTACCAAAAATAAATAAATATAAGGGATTTGGATCATTTGAATCTTAGATATAATACAAAATTTACCTCTTCATTTAATAACAATTCTGTAGTTCATTAAAAATAAAATTTAAATCATCACCATTATTATTATTATATTGATCATTTTAAAACTAAATTGTAAAAGTATGTTCATTTATTTTAAAGAAAATTTTGATGTAAAGATATTAAGTTTGCTTTTCTATTCTCTTTATTACATATTTATATCATTTAATTCGAATAAGTCAAAAAAATTATCTAGTCAATTTATATTTTGCTTCCTGATGTGAAATTAAAATAGGGATAAATAGTACTGATCAGGAGAGAAAAAATTTATTACAGAATTATTTTTGACCTACTCACAAAGCATACAACTATTTAGTAATACAGATGAAGAAGGCCACATGAGTAGGTTGAAAACATTTTTGTAATAAATTTTTCTTTTCTGATTAGTGCTCTTTATCTTTATTTTAAATTATCTATCATGTAATCCAAATAAATCCTAAACAGCACAAACTCCCCTAGTGATCAATTTTTGAATTAACTGCCAATTAATAATTAATATTTAATTTGTACTATGGTGCCACCATCTATCGGATTAATAATTAATTAATTAAACTTGGACTGAGGTGGCGCCATCTATTATTTAATAATTAAACTAGAATTTTTGACTATTTTCCTGAAATTAAAAATTTGCCTTGGCCTGGAATCAAACCAGGAACTTTGGATTACTGTCCTGACGCTTTACCAGTTAGACTACCAAGACATCGGCAAATTTCCAATTTCGGGATGTACTTATGCACCGTAGTACAAATTAAATATTAATTATTAATTGGCAGTTAATTCAAAAATTGTCATTAGGGGAGTTTGTGTTGTTTAGGATTTATTTGGATTACATGATTAATTCCCTTAGTAATTGTTGAATAATGATTATTTATTTTAATTTTAAACTGTTATTACAATGTTCTATTTTAAAAGTTCTTGTATTCAAATAATTCAGTTTGTTGTATTCAATTAATTATAAACTTGTAGTTATTGATGATGGCTTTATTAAACTGAAAGATCTTTATCAAATATTAAAATATAAATTTTTTGCTTAAACAAGTGCTGAAGACTGATTATTTAATAGTTCTGATAAAAAGTGAAAGTATATAACATATACATAACTCCAAAATTACTACTTTATATCGATTTAACCAAAAATAACGTACGTTATTTTTGGTTAAATCGATAGAAAACAGTAACTTTTGGTATATGCTATATATAAAAAATAATGTACATTATTTTTAGTATATAACATACATATTAGTGAGAGATTACTCTCTTTGTTTATATTATTTTGTCTCTGGCATTTTTTCATATTTAGAAGTTCACAGAACATATTCAAACACAAAAAAATGAAATAATTTTTGCAATGATGTGGGTGGATTATTTCCTGAACAATTTTTTTATTTAGACTTACATGAACAACCAATATAAAATTTTCAAAATACAGTACAGATGATTTTTGACTTATCCACTATATATAGAAATATACTTCATTATAACATATTAATTGGAACCGAAAAATCTATGAATTAAGCGAAAATATATTGAGTGAGTATAGAAATTACATTATAAAACTTAGATGATTCCATAAGAACTGCTGATGATGTATTTTTAAGTCTGATTTATGAAGAATCAAATATTTCCAAATTGTTTCACAAAATGTTATATCATTTTATTTCTATTTTAATTGTTATTTAACTTCTAGCATTAATAATTCATGTTTATTCAACTTCTGTTGTAAAAATGCACCAATAGTGGAAATAACCATCTTTATTCATGACTTAATACTAATTCAACAAAAGTTATTTTACCAAACTGATATCCAAATAAGTTTAACTTCATTATTTAGTTAAGATGTTATTTTATCACAAATAAACTTTTTATTGAGTATTTTTTCTACTTTATCAATGTTCTGTTGTGAACAAAAGACTAGAAGTTAAAATGTAAAACATTTCTTATTTTGTGTGCTATTATTTTAAATAAGCTTTGCTCTATAATAGGAATGGCCAACTTCATGTTATCAAAGGTCACTTAGGAGAATTTGAAATAATTGAGAGGCACAATCAGTTTCTTTCTGGGTCATTGAAACTGCATCTGTTTTTTTAGGTAATCTTAATAATGGTTTCAAAAATTGTTTATTATATATTTCACAGGCATTTATTTCGTATAGTTGCATACTATTATTTACAATAAATGAATAAATTATAAACATATCATTTTTTTTTTAAATTAAATAGGTATTTGTTCCATATTAATTATTGATTTTCATGATATGAAGCCACATTGAAGGTACCAAAGAGCTACATGTGGCTCACCAGCCATAATTTGACCACCATAGCTCTATAATTTGACATTTGCAGTATTTTTATTCTAAATTTCACCATCAGTGACATGGGTATATGCCCTATTAACCATGGCCCTAAACGCAGCCAACTTATAGACTATTGGATCACGTGACCATGCTGACAGGTGTGTAAGAGGGCTTCCTATAGATGCATGTGATATGCTTCCCAGCCTCACTCTCAATATTAACATCTAAGAAATGGAACGACATGTCACTAATCTGCTCCATCCTCAAGCTCAGCCCTAATGTCTCATCTGCCATAGCTTCTATCAGCCTGTTACTCTTCTGCTCACTCTTCCATATAACACAAACATCATCCACATATCTCACATATAACTTAAGCTCTCTTTTGAAATGACTCACCACTTCACCTTCTTTGTAGCATACTACTAGTTCTGCCATTACCCCTGCCAGGGGCCCCCTATGGGTACATTTCTCCTCTGTTCACAAATACAAAAATAAAGTTACTGTTGTACTTGTTAATAGTGCTTGTGTTTTTCCTAATATACAATATATCATTTATTAGAAACAAAACTTCATTATTAAAAAAGTAGTTTATTCCTCCATCAATGTATAATTTTCAGTTATGCTGTAAGAATATTTATAAGAATATTTTTATGAAAAATTTTTTGATATAAATATTATAATAAATGTTCTTAAATTAGTTTTCAAATGTATCCATTTTCACTATGAACTTCAAAAAAAAAAATGAAAAATATTACTTTTTGTCATCAGTTAATGCAGTCACTTCATCTTGCATTATAATAGTTTTAATCAATCAGTATAAAACAATACAAAGGTAATTTGAAAAGACTACTATTAGATTATGTATTATAAAAATTATAATGAACTATAGAGAAAAAGCAATACAGTGGTACCTTGCAATTTGACATAATCTGTTGCTGAACTAGTGTTGAATTGAGAAACTATTGAATTGCGGGACAATTTTTCCCCTATGTAAAATAGATAAAATTTGTTATTGAATCCTTATCCCACTCCCCTGATGGGTGAGGTGAGAGAGATACACTATATTATTTATTTTATTATATGTATTTTACTATTGTATAACATACTAAATTACAAAATACACTATTTTATACACAACACACTATTTATTAGCCCTTGGATGTTGGAATAAATCTTTATCCTGTTCTACTTTTGAATCTATGAAACCAGCTTCGACTTGCTTTAAATTTCTCAGTTTGATCTGTGGTACATCATGGAATTTTCTTCTGTAAATCTTTGAAAATTAACCTAGCCTTCTCACAGATCATTGTCTGAGTTACTGGATCTCCCTTTATCTAATCCAGGTGAGAAGCAGCTTTTTCATCTCTTTACTGATTAACTCCTTGTGTGCTGGTGATTTTTTTCTAGTTAAGCCTTATTAATATGCAAAAAAAAAATGTAAGTTGCAAAATTTTGCTTAATTTTCATCAAAATTTTTTGAAATTTTCACAATATATTACATTTGTTATTGTGATTCTAATGATGCAACAAATTCTTTCAAATTTTATTTCTTTCACAATTTTTCGTTCATTTTATGAGATTGGAGAAAAAACAATTTTTTAATATGAAATCTTAGCCATCCAACAAAATGTTTATTTTCTGATAGTGACAAGTTTTGTGAATAAAATAAGATATGAATCAAGAAAATCGGATAATATTTTTAAAAATTATTGATAAAAAAACCAGTTATTATGCAAATTTTAGTTAGTTAATTAATTAGTCAAAAAGTGACAAAAATTTATTAAAATATTGTCCTTTTTTTTTAATAAAATATGTTTATTGATATGTTTTCTCTTCATTTCAATAATTTTTACTTTAAATTTTTATAAATTTTTGAATTTATAACCAAAAACATGACACACATGAAAATTGTCCACAATCGTACATAAACAGCATAACATTTTCTACTTTACTCTAATTGGCCATGAGATATTGTGTTGCAATTCTATACCCAATACCACATGCAGTGCAGCAAAGTAGGCTTGGCTGTAATTTCCTATGAAATGAATGGCTGCTATAAAACAATAAAAGTGGCACACCCTTTTTTTATTGTATGGGGTTATTTACAGTAGGATTTTCTCGTATTTTACTAAATTATCTGTAAAAGTAAAGCAATAAATGACTAAATAAGTAAAAATATTCTATATTTTAACAGAATTAATCAAAATTTTTGTATTATTGGTGAAATTTTTTCAATTTTATGAACTTTACAGTTCATCATAGTAAAATTCATGTTTTAGTTAAAATTTCAAAAATAAATTTATATCACCTGAAAATCAAAATAAGATTACTAAAATATAATAGGATAGAAATCAGAATCAATGGACAATTTTTGATCAAATGTTAAATTCTACAAATACAATCCATTCACATTTTCTATCTTTAGAATGGAATCTAAAAAGAAATTTCAGCCATCGGGAAATTTGGGACCCATCATCAGGGCCATGCATTTTCACCCAATAAATGCAAAAAAAATCTGATCTGCAATAGCTCCACTGTATAACTCAAGATGGAATTTTATTTATAATGTTTTTTATTGTTTTTTGCATTTTTTGTTTCACTATCTTGATGACTATCTTGTCAAAGGCACTCAATGGATTAAAGATCTATTCTTCTCAGAAATTTTTTGTGCTCCAGCAGACATTATAACATCCATAATTTCTTCTCTCTGTTACTAAACATTGCCAAGTTGTTCTAGAACACCATACTCTTGAGTTACATCTAATTATTTTACCTTTCTGCTCTTCATCTACAATTTCTTTCTTCTCTATGCTCAATCAAATGTTGTTCTTTTTTGAATTATTCTTCTGTTCCACTTCTCTTTGAATCCATCTCTAAATTTTACTCAAAAAAATAATAACTACAGATGTGCAAATTTTTTATTTTTTGAAAACTGCAGAATTGAAAATTAAAAAACAATATGAACAAACATCAAGCAGTCCAACAAGAACTGACAAATAACCATGCAAATAAGAAATAACATCACACAATTCCATGCAAGTGCATGTGCTTTCCTATGAAATTCAAGTGTCAAATTGTGAGACTGATGAATTATGGGACATCAGATTGCAAAGTACCACTGTATAACTTATCAAATGAATTATATGTATGATTAGTGGTATGGCAATGAGTTGTTGATAGGCTGGCCCAGGAAGGGCCTCTTGTTCTTTTAGTGAATTGTATCTGACTAGATATTCCTTGTTAATGCATTTCTACAGATTGCCAGACATTGGCTGGCTATTCAACACTGCCTCCATTTGAAATCCTGTTTTAGACTAAAAAAAGCAAAGGCTCTCATTTAATTTCATCTTCATAGAGGAAAAGAATGCTGTGTTACATAAAATAAAAATCAAATAAGGATTGTTATAGGTTCTTTTTAGGGGCACTAGATCTTTTTCTCTGAATTGAATTATTGATAGTGCCAATTGCAGATATCAGAGAACTCTTCTAAGATATCTAATTGATCTTTTATGTGTGAGGTCACCGAAATGTCAGATGATTAGAATAACTCAACAGGACAGGCGTGAGCCTACGGTTGTTAAGTAGTTCGGCGTGTGTGGTAAGAATGGCAAAGTGAGAATGACTCTCGACACAGACAACTACGGTTAACAAGAAACCAGGATCTTTATTAGAGAAAGAGAAAGTGATTACAAGTATGGAGAAACATTATCTCCATATAGAGGATAAATACCTGTTACAAAATACACGGATGATGGATATACAGACGAATTTCTTCTTTTAATAACCAAAACACAGTCTTTAGTCCGTAAT
>WUQG02007842.1:0-12024 GCA_011317285.2 Androctonus mauritanicus
GACGCGTCATCCTAACCAGCACGGTATTTAATATATGGGACCATTCACCGAACTTTTCAGACGCACCTTGTATATCTCCCATATGAAATCTTAAAGGCTTTAAGGCTTCTATTCTACTCTTCCATCTAGTATCACTCAATAGTTTCATATTTAATCCTTGGACATGTTTTAAAAATATTGCTCATTGAAAAGTAGATACCAAAAAAATAAGTATATTTTTTTGGATCATATAAAAGAAATTAATGGCTTCCAAGAATGCTTTTGTCATATCATTAACCACTAAATTGAGAGAATGGCTACTACTCAGAATGTAGAATGCTCATGAATTTAAATTTTTAATTCTATATTGCACTCCTGCTTTATCACCTCTCATATTGGACTTGTTATCATATCCCTGCCCTCTAATACCCTGCAAATTTAAACTCAAATCATTAAGTTCTTCAGTTATAATTTCAGACATTTGTTTCCCTGTGGATCTTTCAATTGGAAGAAAGCCCAAAAAGCTTTCATTAATTTTTATTTCAACACCATTGGAATCAAATTTATTAATTGAAACATATCTGATTACATGAGTCATTTGCTCTACCTTACTAATGTCAGGAGTGCAATCTAAAATTATGGAATAGTATTTGGCTTTTTTTATTTCATTAATAATATGGGATTTCACATTTTGATGCAGCAGATCTATTATCTCAGTTTGTCTATTTTTCCTGAGATAGGAGCTTTAGTCTCCTCATTTTTGAGTACTCTATACATGTGTTCTTCCATAATGGAATCAAATTCAGCTCAACTATTTTTAAAAAGTTACCATTATTATGCTCAAACAGTTTGTTGCTTGTACCCTGAAAAGCCAGACAATTTTTTTATCAAGCATTTTAATTGCTACGATTCTTAGAAGCACCTTATACCAATGGTTTATTTCAGCATTAATAATTCTTTGAGCAGCCGCATCCATAATTTTACAACACTTTAACCTTTGGCTCAGTTCTAACCATGATTTTTGGGCTTGGATGTGATTTTTAGAAATTTTGTGATCCTTTAAAGTTTCAATGAGGTGCTTCTAACTTTTAAAACTCTCTTTTGAAAGTGAACTGATCACACAGCCAAAAATTTTGCAGCAAAAGCAGTATATGCAGTTTTTTGAAATAGAGTACACTAGCAGTCTCTTATAAGTTGCTCTACATTGTTTAAAATTCATGTATAATAATCTGTGCTAAATTTTCAACCAATGTTATCAGAAGGAAATTTGTAATTATACAATGGCTTAGGTGGATCTTGCCTTACAAAAACCTTCTTTCAGCATCTCCTAAAATTCTTGGCCATAATGCTGGATCTGTACTTAAAGTTGTAGAGTGCTTTTTGTAGGTGCCAGGTTGGTGCCAATTTTTATAGTGCTTTCATTTTGTGGCAGAGTGGTGCCAGTTCCAGTTAGTTTAGAAATATCATCCATTTGTTGGTTATCATCACTCTCTGACAATTCTGTGTTTTCTTTTATATAACCAGCTTTGATGTTGAATTTTCTGAGTTGTCTTTTGTTTTGGTACTATCAGACATACTCTGTAAATAATTCTTTAAAACACCAGCTTGTTTTTCCTCTGAATTTCCTTTTCCATCCTTCGTCTTTTGTACTGGTAACCAGACAGTTTTCTTTGTCTATCAGACATTCTGAAACAGACAGATATCTCAAATTAAACAATTGTAAAATATAAAATAATAATAATAAAAATTAAAGATGAAGATTTATCCTCCCTAAAAAGCCTAAAACTATAATTATCACACAATATAAGAAATGTTTGATTTGATAACACAAAATGTTGACCAAATAAAGGAATAAATAATTTACAGAAGCAGTACTATTGAAACATAGAATCATCCTTCAGTTAACAAACAGTAGATGTTAATTTTATTTGATATTTAAGAAAAAAGTTATTTCCTAAGCTCTAAAATCATGTCACTTTTTTCAATGGGTAATCCTGTTTTAAACAGACCACTTGGTAATAAAATTTTTTTGCCCCATTCTATAAACTCCTATCACTTAAAAAGCATAGAGAATTTAACAAAATAATTTTAAATTTATAATTAAATTAAATAATAAATTTATAATAATTAAAAAAAATTGTATCTCTCAAACTAAACAGCTTAATATATTTACAGATATACAGTACTTACTTTTAAAAATTAACAAATCACACTGAACTATAAAATTGCCAAATATTTTTCTATAAAGTCAAACAGTTTCTGCATAATATAAAAACTTGCACTTGTTATCACCACTGATGTATTAACAAGAGTAATGCTATTGTGTAACAAAACTGCTTTTTTATAATTAGAGATAATAAACAAGTTGATGCATGATATTCCTTCCTATTCCTGTTTCAAACAAGTTCACGCAGTGCCCTGCATGCTATTCTATGTGGTGCATGATTTAGATACCCAGCCATTTTTGTTATTTAATTAAACATGTCTTTTTTTTTTGTTGTTTTCTTCAGAATTAAGGATTGCAAATATTTTTTAGCTTTTAGACAAAAACAATAAATAAGAAATGTAAATTGCATGGTAATTTTAGCCAAAGAAAAAATCGATAAATACAAATTTTAATTAAGTATTTAACTTATAAAATATTTTGTCACATTCACAACCAAAATGCCACCCTTTAGATTTGCCATCCTGGACACATGTCCAGGTTGTCTGCTCCTAGAGCAGGTCCTGCCCTTACAGATCATAAAATTCAATTGATACCAATGAAATTTGGAATTAAAAATATTTCTTGAGTATTTGAGGTTCCCCAAAAATGTCAACACAATCAGGTTAAAATAAATGGGGATATGTGCAGATTTCTTTATCTATAAACATCTCTGTTCAATTTTTGATTTAAATTTAGAATACTGAATGGGGAATTGAATATTGAATTTAGAAATGAGATAGAATACTCTACCTCATTTAAAATCTAAACATTTTGGTACATTTGGGCAAAAATGAAGATGATGATGATTCTCTTCTCTGGTAATACCTCCACAAATCATATTTGTTTAACTGTTTTTGATCAAATATGGAATATAATTATTTTTTACATTATTTAAAACTCTGAAAATTTCCCCCATTAGAGCCAAAATGAAGAATGTGAGGATTTCTTCATTGTGAACTCTCCTACATATCATATTTTACAATAAATTTTGACCAAATTTTTTTTATATAGATATTTCTTATATTATTTAGCATTTTCTAAAACAAACAGAAAAAGAGTATATTTTATGATGTATCATTATAATATTAGAATATGGAATTGTGTTAAAACAGGGTGGTTCGTTACCAGGAATTCCAAGAAAAGCTAAATTATTATAAATTTTTCTTTAGGTCAAGAAAATTAAGTAACATGATACTAATTTACATCATGATTTGAAATGTAATAAATTTCAAGAAAGCAAGATGTTAGCAATATTGCAGTGTTTTCTTTATTTAAATTTTAAAACATCAATACATTTGCAGTTAATAGCAGTTTATCTATTATAAAAGACATGTTACTGGCTATTGGCTATTGCATGCTGAAAGCTTCATCTAACATAGATCTTAAAACAAACTGTTTTCACAATAGAAGTATTCACATTTCAGATATACTCCATCTGTCCAAAGATTTGCAGTTAATAGCAGTTTATCTATTATAAAAGACATGTTACTGGCTATTGGCTAGGTGTAATAAGCAGTAAGATACCAGTCTGGAGTAAAATACTTCTGTCATTAGCCAATTTCTTGTTATCATTTGCATCTTTTACAGCAAGCATAGCCAAACTATGCCTGCTTCTTGTGATGACTTCTGGCTACATGACAGAAATCATCACAAAAAACAGTTCCACAAATTTTAATCAGGCCATATGACTCTAAACTTCTTTAAACAAATATTGTCTGGGAATAGTGAAGAGTTAAAAACTGTTTTTTAAATTTTATCAATATAAAACAATTACAGTATATTTATCATATTAAGTAATTTTATGATAAATGTATTGTATGTAATAAACCATACAATTTTCCAGTCTCTCTGATATATTTCTTAAAAATATATCAGAGACTGAAAGCCCATTATTTATTTTCATTGTTAGTAACATAGATAGCAGTACCAACCCCAGCATTATTTTTAGACCCATCATTATAAATGTATATACTATTTGAATGAAAAATATTGAAATTTTTGTTTACAGTTTATTTTGATTGTTCTCTTTGTACTTCTATTTAATTTAACTTGTAAGTTTGTATGTATACAAGTTTAATGGCATCTCTTACAATATATTTTTATTTATATTAATGTTATTTTTTGGGATTATTTTATCCTATAAAGTTTAATTTTAACTTAACATTATGGTTAATGCATATATTACATACTCATATTTAAATATTTATATTTGTTGACATTTTGTTATTACCATAGAAATGTTCTTTTTTGTACACATTCTTAATTTTTTCCTGTTGGAAGTTTATATGTATGGTTGAAGAGAATCTCAATAAAAGCCAAAAGTGCTACCATTCAAACTATAACAGCCTGTTTTATTGTAATGTCTAGTTATGTTTTTACCTGTCTTTGTGCTATAAAACTTTGGTGCTATTTCATAGACAGTGATTTGAATTTTGTTGTCTTTAGATTTTGAAATCTCTGGTTTCAAGAATGCATAACAATTTTTTCCATTTAAATGAATGATAATTTTTCACCAGTTTGATTTGAAAATTTGATTTATAATTATTTTTCAAAAATATACAGATAATCCTTGATTTAGATGGTGATTATGATAGCAGGATTCAGTTTGAATGCTGTCCTAATAAGTCAGAAATGCCTAAAATATATGCATTATCATAGCCAATATTTATTATTACACTCTACTTTAACAAGATTCAGACAGAAAAATGACAGTTTTTGTATATTAGACCATTGGTCAGGTACTCAAACCTTTTGTTAGTTGTATTGACCAATTTATTAATGACATTGATATTGTAAGTACAAGTGAGTGATTGTAAATTGATAACTACTTATATTACACTCATAAATTATATTTCATTCTCACTATTTAAAAGAAAAAATATTCTCAAATATTGAATATAAAGATTTTAAAGTGAGTCTCATATCTGATGTTTAAGTTGAAAAATGGATTTGAATTATCAGATTGTTTTTCTCAGAATATAATGTCAGTTGAAAGTGCCTAAATTAGATGGAAAATATATTTAATAGTTTGCAACTTCAATATATTTATTTATTTATAGTGTATTGTTAAATTTTGCAATATGAATAGTAAAAATACTTTATAAATATAATTATTAACTATAAATAATGACTAAAATAGAATTTAGAACAATAATTTTGAAATCAATAAAGTTCAGCCATAAATTTATAAATAATATATTTTTATTGAATAAAATAATTTGAAATTTTTCTATATTTTGCAGCCTCTTAAAGTTTTATCCAAAGAAAGACCTCTCCCAAATATATTTAATGTATATACTATATTAACTGTTTTATTACAATTTGCTGTTCATTTTTCCTGTCTTGTGTATTTAGTACAAGAAGCATATTCTATGTCACCCTCAAGGTAAATTATTATTATTATTATTATTATTATTATAAATTTTTATAATAATAATAATAATAGCAAATGGTTATTTTAATAAGATATAAAAGTATATTTCTTGTACAGGCATTTCTCAAGTTACAAATATTATTCGTATGTAAGCTTTGTTTATGACTCTGATATTATTGTTATTTGGCCCCTAAAAGTACTGAAACAATAATCTAAAACAGTCAAATTTTACTTAGCATAATATTTTTGAATTAAACTGTATTTGATAATTATTTTTAATTTGTACTATTGTATCACCATCTGATGGATTAATAATTAATAAATTAAATTTGAGCTAAGATGGTGCCATCTGTTATTAATTTGATTAAATTCTGAAATAAAAAATCTTGCTTTCATTCAGAGTTAAATCATTTAACTTGTTTGAGAGCATTGATGATTATTCCAAATTAGTTAGTATATAAGCATTCCAAAATTATAATCTATCAGTTGTCTAGGTAATCTAAATTTAGGTTAAGATGCCAAAACAGATACCTGAAAGTTCTGATGTGACTCTGGGTCAAGGCAACATTTTTATTTCACAATTTAGTCAAAAATTAAAGTTCAGTTATTAAGCAATAAATGCTGCCACCTTAACCTAAATTTAATTAGTTAATTATTAATCCAATATATAGTGACACTGTAATGTAAATTAATAATTATTTTTAATTATTATTGGTGGTGTTCCTATTATGAATTTTATTTTATAAAAAAGTCTAGGATAAAGAATAAAAATATTATAACTAACAGTAAAGAAGGTTTATAATTACTGAAAATCTGATGGGATTACTTGTCTTAAATTGTCATTAGAGGTCGCACTGGGGGTATTAAGTAGTTACGTAAATGAAGTAAGGGGATAAAAATAATTTGATTTGTAGAATAAAATGGAAAAAGATGATGTAAAATCACTGTGGAAAATGTAACGGTTTGAGTTGACTTTGGTATCAAGGTAAAATAATTGAAAATATATTATAAATTTCTGTATTAAATTAGAATAATTAAATATTGTACTGTTTGTAGGTCTTTGAAGCATTAATAGTTGTGAGAAGGAATATATTGTTTAAAATTGTTATGCTGATATAAGGAAGTTAAGTGTAAATAGAGGTTTAATATATGTATTTGATGGATTTAAAGGTAAATTAAGATAAAAATAGTGATGTTTGAATATTTTTGAATGTAATAGTTATTAGGTTTTTGAGAAATGTGTTTTTTAGGTTATATAAAAATGTTGCTTATTGGAAATTTTGTAAAGTGATGAGCTGGTTTATGAATGATAAGCTGAAGAGGGCATAGAATTGCCAAAATGCATAGAGAGTAATAATTCAGTTCATCAAAATGTAAAGAAAATAAAGGAGTTTTTAAGTTGATGTTTGTTTGAGTTGGTTGGCCACAACAACATTGTTAACAATAGCAAATGATAAAATATCCAGTATTTGAATATTTCCATTCAACTGTTCAGATAGACTTTAGAGTCATATTGAATTTGAAAGTATAGAGATTGCTGCCTACATGGTGGATGTAGAATTATTTTTAAATATAGTTTAATTCAAAAATATTATACTAGAGATAAAATTTGGCTGTTTTTTAGATTATTTGATCAATATTTTCCCTAATTAAATTGATTTATGATAAAGTACTGAAATAATTTATACATTGTGTTTTGTAATGTATTTCACAATTGGATCAATTAGAAGTTTATTTCACAGATTTGAACAAAAAATTTTAATTATAAAGAAGGATTTTTTGATGTAATTGCTGCTATCTTGAAATACTATGATAAGATAATATTCTAATTAACTATATAATTTTACATGATATTTATTGCTAGAGCATTCTGCTATCATATTGTTTAAAATTATTAGAGAGTTTTTGAAATTTCATAAAATTTGAAAATGAAATTTCACATTCATAAGTATAAATGTTTGTAATTTGAGAAGTACCTGTATAGATATGTTTTAGTTATAAGCTTAATATATTCTTGAGATTCATTACTTGAAATTATTTTTATAATGAACTTATAGGTAAAGAATGCTCTGTATATATTATAAATTATTAATTTGACAAAATAATAGTTTTATATTCTAATATATTTAAATATAACTTAAAGGTTGAGTATCCCTAATATGCATATACTGAAAGTTCTTGTTTAAAAAAAAAAAGTTCTTACTACTGTTCAGTTAAAACAAGGGGGGATAATTATTAAATGAATGTTATATAGGCTGTATACTTTTTCTTTCTTTTTAATAAAGCTATATTCTTAATAAAAATTAAGTTCCTTATGTGGAATTAAAGAAAGTTATTTGTTTTTAATTGGTTTTGGAACATCTTTTTTGTATTGGCTCCAGGTTTTATGTAACATGGTTTCACACAACACATCATTTTCTAGGAAGCTGTCTACTGTGTTATATGAGAAATGCGTGTATATATATATATATATATAAAATATAAAATTTTTTATTATACTTGACATTTATATAAGTATAAGAAACAAGATTAATTTTGTTTTCTTTTTAAAATAATTAGGTCAGAAAAATTTGTAGATTTAGAAGCAGAATTTAAACCATCTATTTTAAATAGCACAGTCTATATAATGTCAATGGCTTTGCAGATCTCTACATTTGCTATTAATTACAGGGTATGTAAATGTTAATTAAAAAAATTATAATTTCAATAAAATTAAAGTAAAACTTTTTAAAAATAGGGCCATCCATTTATGGAAAGTTTAATGGAAAATCGACCACTTTTGTATAGTCTTATTGGCTCAGGCTTAGCCATGATTGCACTAGTAACAGGTTTATTTCCAGATTTTGCCAATAAATTTGAAATAGTTGAATTTCCTCCTGAAGTAAGTATTCAGCATTTTAATAATAATAAATATCCAAATTTTTTCATTTATATGATTTTTTTTTTCAGTTTCAAAGGATTATATTGCAGACTCTAGCATTAGATCTCTTTTTATCCTTAATTGTAGACAGGGTGTGCCTATTCCTATTTGGTAAAGGGAAATTACGTGAACCGTGATATTCATCAGTGCATAAGAAGATATATATTTCTAACTTTAATGACGAGGGAACAGAGTATATGTATATTGTTGGAACTGTAAATAGTTTCCATTGCATGGACAAGTTTTGAGATATGTTGTCAGTGTTATAGTTGTCTTTTGTTGTGTATATACAATATAAGTGTATACAATATATTGCATCTGTGATGCAAGATAAAAGACCAAGCACTGATAGTATATTGAAATAATAAGTTTATAGCACTGATATTTTTCTGATTTCTTTTTGTAAAACATTGGCTCTTTTGACTTGTACTACAGAAAGTAATTTAAATAAAGAAAATTTTGTTTTATACTGGATAGCTTATTCATATTTATTTGTAATATATATGAAAATTTATATTATCCATTTTATGTTAAAAAGAATAATTAAAAATATAAACAAAATTACTTATTTTAAACACACTATTTCAAATGGAGTAAAGAAAACAATGAGATTTAATAAGCTTAATTTTAATTTTTATGATGTAAAATTTATGAGAGAATTAATAGAAATTGTTTTGATAACGATGATCAGTTTAAAATTTGATTCTAAGATTTTAAATGCAAATTAATATTAAACTTTTACATTAGACAATGCTTTTATTCAAAGATTATTGGCACATTGGAATTATTTAATATTTTTAAAAATATGGAAAATATATTTATCACAAAATGCATTTACTTAAATTTTAATAACTGCATGGGAAAAATGTTCTAAGCCCATATTGATTTTTTTAAATAATATAATAATTTAGTTATACATATTTAATCTTGTATAAATATTCTCCATAAATTTAATACAAATATATCTTGATTTAATGAAGAGCATAAATCTGCTTTTTCATTTTATGAAGAAACTATTTCATCAATCAATCAATAATCTACTGTAATTTGTTTAAATAAATGATTTTCTTGTTTATGTTTAAATAAATGATTTGATTTTCTGATATATAAAATTTATTGTGCATCAAATCTTTGGTTTTAAGACAAAATTAAAATTTCCATTTTCACTAGAATCAGTATTAAAATTGGCATTTGGCATACATAATAAATCTTCATTTAACATTGCCTCAGTAAGTGTAATTTTTTTATTGTCATCAGGAAAAACTAAATTAATAAAAAATTTAAAATTTTAAGACAATAAAATGGAATTAATCATATTTTTTTTATATTTCTCTTAATAGAAAATGAATTGGAAACATAATAATTATAGAAAATAAGGTAAGCCATATTTTATATAAACACTAACTCAAGTATACAAAATTTTCTATGAACAATATATTAAATTATATAGCACATAAAACATTTGGCCAGACTGGTTTGGTAAAAGCACTTCAGATTTCTAATCAGAGAACCCAAAATCACCCACCCTTTGAAAAATTTATGAGGGTTCAATTCATGAGGAGAACACTCATGGATTGAACCCTCATTTGAGACTCATTGATCCTTGTCCTATACAACTTGACAGACTTCCACAAGTGTTGACCTATGATAAGTCATAGAGTGGCACAGCTGTTTAGTAATTATCAAATGATTGAGAACTTGCATTAAATAAAATTAACCATGGACATAACACCTGTGAATACTTTATTTTTTGCCATGATTTATTTCAAAATTTCCATATTGTATTCATTAAGCTGCAGAACATTTCCACACTCCCAGTGGGGATAACTGTCAGATGGAGAATGAGGTTAAACAAGCCAAACAGGCCAATCCTGAAAAAAATCTCGAAGTATGAGATTTTTTTCAGGATTGGCCTGTTTCATAATTCTCCAGAGTGGAAGCATGTTGTACTTCCAGCATGGCCATCCAATCAACAATAGTTCTTTTACTAGAAAATAATTTTATCTGTGAAGTGTGATATGCCTTACAGATAAGAATCAAATGGATGTTATATAGTTATATAACATTTTACAATTAAATCATGCTTTTGTTTTATTTCATTCCATTACTGAACAGTAGAGTTATATTTAGAAAAATTACCAAATATCTCTCTTAATATCAACCAGAAAAAATTCTAAAAACATAATCTCAGTTTCAGGCCTATGGTTTCAGTTAGCATCATTTCACTTAATGTTGAATTTTCAGGAACCTTATCCTGATGTTAAATGAGGACCTACTGGTATCAAAAATGTGAATATCTGTAATGTACTTATTTCATTTTTCAATGGTTTTTGCATTTCTATAAATTTAACTTCATAAAACAATGCTTACACATTATTTTACAGATGTATAAATCAAATATATTTTTTATTCATATATAAATTTGAACTATGATGGTATTTTGTTCTTCTATTGGGATTTGCTAAAAATAACCAATGCAATTGTTTAAATAAGTAAATTATTTTGTGCCTATTAGTTTTAATAATTGCTATATTATTATCTTATAACTCTATTTGTAAAAAAATTCATTAATTAAAAACATCAATACAATATAACTTATGCATCCAAGTATCTCTAAAACTGGATGTGTCTTTATTTTTGTTGAATTTCCATAAAATGCCAATAAAAAATTCATTGAGCAATTTACTTTTTTGCCAAAATATCACTTATGCCTTAAATTTTCTTATCTATGAATTAAATATGCTCATAAATTTCATTTGGCAATTCTGTTTGCTAATAATTAATGAATTTATGGATATTATGTTTAAATTTTAAGATCACTTCACAATTAATTATCAGCTCTGAAATTCAAAATCCAATGACAAGAAATAAGCTACATATCATAAACTATTGTATTATATCATCTATAATTATATAGTAATGCTTTTGAAATGCTATAATATCAATACAAAATGATAGTGATTTTTTTGTGTCTAAGAACCAATTAAAATTTTTTTATATTGGAATTAATAGAAAATGAGTTTCCAATTTAAAAATTTTCATTTAACAAATAATTTTTAAGTAATCTTCACAAATAAAGATACTTGCAAATATAATTTTCTGTACCTTGAAAATATAAATCCCAAAACTTGTATTATTAGCAATCTGTTATAAAATGAATAATTTAATTAATATATGTAAACTAATCACTTAATTCCAGAAGCTATGTTTTGTATCTTTTGTATTGTAGGATAATGATTTAACATCTGGCATTCTAGATTCAATTTCAGTTTGAGAAATTCATCTGTTCAGTCAGTTGTCTTATCTACCATTTTAATGCCTATTTTACCTTCTAACTAATGATTATTGGTATTAAAATATCTATATTGTACTTTATTTACTAATATAGGTATTGACTTCCTGGATTCAGTTCTAATTCTGCCACTGTAAGTTGGAAATGCTCAACAACAATTATTATTATTATTATTATCCGAAGAGCTGCCACACTAATTACGTGGGAATGCCACCGTAATTAGCGTTAATTATTAATGAGTTTATAAATTATCA
>WUQG02007853.1:0-12023 GCA_011317285.2 Androctonus mauritanicus
TTAATTTGAAGTTATGAATTTTAATAGTTAATAAAATTAATTATATGCAATTATTCAATTAAGCTCAAAGATATTATAACAGATGTAATATATTCTAACAAATTGTACCAGTACACATTCCAGTTACAGAAAAAAATTACCAGAACGGCATTCTGGCATGTTCTAGCCCCACTACACTACTGGTTGCCTCTTATCTTCTTTTTCATTCAGATTGCAATAATTTGGCCAGAAATTCTCCATATATCTGTCAAAGCATTAATCTATTTTCTCTTTATTATGAAATTAATACTCTATGCAATTTACGCTTTACCACTTGCGATGATTTTATATATTTTTTTCACCTAGTAGAACTGTGTTGAACTTATTTTTGTCTTTCCAAAATGTCTCTGAATCACTCAATACATCAGTTTCCATTCGTTCTATTTCCTTACAGATATTTCCCAATTTCTCATTTTTTTGGAAGTGCCCAAGACCAATGGGCAAGTGTTACAGGCGTAAGGTGTTACCACAGTTGTATGGCGCATTGCAGATAATGAGATAATACTCGTGACTCAGAGACTATAGTTTAGTAACATTAAGCTTCCATTTATTCTGACATGGAGAGAGTTCTGTATAATTTTATAAGATACGACCGACAATTATCAAAAGGAAATATCAGTTGATGTATAGATATAATTACACTTAATTAGTTCACATTCAGTTCAATTCAAACTGCAGAGGTTTCCGGGATACTATAGATAGGACTTCTTCTTAGTCCCTTGAATAAAAATATTTATTGATTATGGAAGCTCTTTGAAATAGAACGTAGAAAAGATTCTTAAAATAATCAATGACGACAATTGTTCTTTTTGGATGAGGAGTTGAGTTTCTTGCGCAGTAGAACGGAGACGAAAGGTAGTGAATGGCGAAAGTGATGGGTGAGATACCGAATATCTCTTTTTTTGGACTTCTTCTCTGGCCCCTTTTTGTTCTAGCCTGGCGTGTCGTCAGTTTAATTGTGAACTCTCCTCTTGTGTCTTGTTAATTCTGAACTCTCCTCGAACTGTCCTCGGACTCTCCTGCTTTGTTTTCTCACGGAGGTTTTATATGCTGTCACATAGATGCTTTGTCACCTATCTTAACCTTCCACCTCTCCGACGGATGACAACACGACGTTATTTCAAACATTAATATTATCTGACATCTTTGTTTATATTTATCAGGATTTAATTGTATCGGGTAAGAGAATCTACGGATTGTCTACATCAGCTGCTATTACGTGTTACCTTCAACCCGCGTTCCTGACCCTCATAGAATACATTACATTTGTTATAATATTTTTGATCTTTAATGATTCTATATAATTAATTTTATAATGTTCATAACTTAAAATTAAAGATAAAACGTCAAGAATATCTTATTTTTAATGAAAGTCTTCAATGAGCAAGACAATGTTCATATAGGGACTTATTAAATTACATACAGAGAGTACAATGAAATATATATGCATACATATACTGCTTTCATACACAACTCTGCATACTTAATTCTGACTCCCTGTCTATACATGTATATAGGGATGTATAGATAGCGTTCTATGTACATGTATAATTAGCGTTCCAGTACTTGTGTTTTTTAGCACAAGTACCGGAACGCTGTAGACCCTATAGTGGTTTAACAAAAGTAACGTATTACGCTTTTTGTTACTAATTTCAAATTTTTTAACTTTTAACTAAAGCGTTTAAATATAGGCCTATGTTTAATTAATAGTATCAAGAAAATCGTGAAAGTTTTGCTATGTGAAAAATTTCACGCGGAAATAAATAACAAAAATAAAAATATATACGTTTGATACGAGATAATTTGCCATTTTAAATGATAATATTTTTTATTAAACAGAATAAATGATTTTATCGGTTTACCAATAATTCGCTGCTGCACGCATCACAGTAGCAACGTTAAACAATATATACAGGAATACCTCACTTAGTACAGTAGTTTCGTATCAGTTTTGTCAAAGTTACTACTGCCGTCTGTGTAATTCTGCTACAGTAAGTGAATGTTATTATAAAAATCATTAATTTATACATTTTAGATTTAAAATTATTAATTTATACTAAATTAATAAATTTTTCGTTTGAAGTAAATTTTCTAAAACCCTTGTATATCAATTACTCTTCATAATGATCATGGCCGACGCTAGGGATTTTTGCACTCTTAGACAATAATAAATCCGGCGCCCATAAAATTTCTAACTCTAAATAAACAAAAACATTATATTTATTTATTTATTTATTTAGGGTTATATATTTTCAAGAAAGCATTTTTGATTTTCATTAATAAATAGCTCTAAAATTATGAATATATATATTTAATTGTTCGATATAAGAGTTATCTGCATAAGCTTTTGGGGAAAATCTTTTCTTTGCCTTTGAGGTTTTAATATTCACAAATAAAAATTGAAAAGAAAATAATTAGTGGTGAAAACTCAGAATTAAAACAATATCTTATATAATACATTTATTCAAACTCTTATTAAGGTCTCAAATTTTCTACATATTTATTATAACAGAAAACTTAAGAAAATTAGATAATTGATTTTGATATAAAAACAGTTATAATAGAACTAGAATGTCTTCTATTGTTATACGAATTCAGCGCCGGATATAGGGTGAAGCGAGTGAGGCACTTTCAGTTTCACACACAAGCTTAATTATATTTATCTTTGACAATATTTCGTGCTGTAGAATCGTTCTACAAACACATAATGCTGTATTTTTCTAACGGATAATACTTATCAAGAGGAGAGAAACCAATACAATTAAATTCGTTAATTGATAAACAATTATTAATGATTTTGCTTAATTGAAAGCAAGGAAAATTAAACTATATTTGATATTTATTATATTGAATAGAGTTAATTTTTAGTATATGTATTGTAAATGTATTTTTTGGTAATATTTTACTAACTATTTGTTGCTTTGAAAAAATAAGTAGTCTTTTCTATGTTTCTCAGTAACTATGTATCTGATGTCATTACATTTCCGGTTTCAAAGTATTACATTTATATTATGTATTAATGTCCATGCGAGAAGAGGAGAGAGAGCGCCATTTTTTAATGTTGCCTCAGATGACAAAATATCTAGATCCGGCGTTGATAAGAGTATTATATGAAAAATATAAACTAATTTTTTTTTCATTTTTTGTATTATGCTATAAGTATAAGTAACAAAGTTGCTGTAATATAAAAGTTTGAGTGAATATTAACCGACGATATATAAATCTATTCTAAAATACACAACAAAATAATATATACCACTTACCTTAGTACAGTGATACCTCGACTTATGAACTTTTTTATATCGCATTTTGACCTCTAGATACGAACATATTCTTGAGATGTGACTCATAATGCTTTTAAAATTATATTTGTAAAATATTTTCTATAAGTTTCGGACAAAAAATTCTCAATTATTTTTGATATAACTATTAATATGGTAAAGACCGCTTATTGCTTGCTATTAAAGATCTACGTAATAATTACTAGTTATATCGAATTCTTTGTTAAGTAGTTTTGAACTCGCGATGCGATTCAAAACTACTTAACAAAGTTATGAGATAAAAAGAAGCGATTGACGACAACTACTCGAATACAGAACTACAAACAAGTCTTAAGAAAATTGATTTTGTTTTTATTTAATGGAAAATAATTTTTTACAAAGCATATAAAACAAAATATTTCAAAAATAAAAATAATAGTTATACACAGATGCATATTTTTTATTGTTTTCAAAATTTTTAAATCTGAGAACGGAATAATTGATTTCCTATAAGATAAAACTGAAAACTCGGTTTCAAGATTCGATCTTTCCGATTTACGGGAATGATTAGGTTAGTTAAGCTGCCTTATCGCACGACGGATATTCTATATCTGGCGGCGGCCACTTATAGAGCCCATCATAGGCTTGCCAACATCCATGATGGGGTTCATAGTCGGAGCCGGATCCCTCCTGAAAAAGTGAAAGCATGGTTCCCGGATTTGAACCCAAATCTCCAGGTTGGTAAGCCAGAGCCTTCACAGGAGCCGAGAAGGCCATCCGGCCGATCTTCGGACGGGAACGAATTATATTCTTAAATCGAGGTACCACTGTACATCGAAGTACTATTTATGACATTCAATTATACTGTTCCCAGCTATAGTTACAAGACTGGCAAAACTTTTTTGAATTAAATAAATTCCGATTACTCTCTTGTTGTTAATTGAATTCTGATGAAAATTTACGATCATTTCTTCAATTTCTCGTTTGAATCAACAGAAAAATTTTGGAATATTTTTTTTCTGAATTTAAATATATTTTTGGTGTGCCGGATTGGCCGCGTGGAAACATTTCGGCTCTCACTCTGAAGGACCAGGTTTGAGTCTCGGGACCCACCCCTTGAAAATGTTTATCATGGAGTCAGGCCGGCCCGTCGATCCGCTTCATCCACAATCCGATTGACCTCTCTGCAGATGTGTGCAGTCTGTGGAAGGGTTTCGCCCCGCCACTTAGTGTTTTTCCAGAATGAAAAGTGGCATCATTTGTTGATAAAAAATATATTTTTGTTTTTTTAGATTTCATTAATATTATTTATTTACTTTTATGTATCTGTCAGGATCGAGATGTCTGTCCGAAAGTGCATTTGTTTTTATTTGTGAATTAATATTATACGATTTTTTTATTTTTATATATTCTTGTAGTTGCTGATTAGAAAATTATTTTGAATATATAATCACTTTCACTTATAATATCATTTATATAATATAATTTTTCTTGTATGTTTACTTATATATATATATTCTTATTGTATAACCAGAAAATTTGTATTAAATATGCAATTGTGACAGTGTATTATGATACTCAGGGAAATTGGTGATCTTCCGTGGGAATGTTGTGTTGTTTAATATCACACAGTCAGAAGTGAATGAACAACATCCGGAGAAAATTGAATAAGTAAACGGAGGGGAGAGCGGTAGTAGGAGTAGAGCGGCCGACGAAAGAGGACATCACTATCGGTCCTCAGGTTGGACTGCCAAAAGGAACTGGGCTCTGCCGAAAAAGACTGGACTCTATCCCAAGGATGTTCTTATAAGAAGAACTCTCTCTCTCCCCAAGTAGGTGACTTCCGACATGCATATGGAAAACACACACTTCATATACACAATAACGATTTCCTTGAGTGATGCAAGCTAAACCCCGCAAGCTAAATATATATTTTATACTAATAAACATATTTAAATTTTTTACGTTTAATTCAATAACTGCGTCTTTCCTTTCTATCTTGGATCCCTGTGGGCCACTGACTCACGCTCGAAAAGCTGACAAATCCTGAAATTTACACCGTATGAAGAAAATCATTTTTATATTGAAAGAAAATTGTGTTTAAAATTTCATTTAGGTTCAACTCCACAATTAAATTTTAAGATAAAGAATTTAACATTTTTAGGTAGAGAAACACAGTCGTTAAAAGAAAAGCATAGCATAGTTTATAAAGTAACTTGTACATTAATAACAACATACATTTTTATATTGGGAAAACAAAACAACAATTAGATACTAGGATTAAAGAAAGTATATAGCATTAAAACAATATAATTCAGGATTAGCATTACATTGTATAAAAGACAGATGTCAAATAAATAATGATATGACTGCAGTCCTAAAACAAGAAGAGAATTATCTAATGCAATTATATTATGAATTTTATTTTATTAAAAAATCTAGGAAAGAAAATAAGATTATTATTACTAATAATAAAGAAAGTTTAAAATTGCCAGAAATATAGTGGAATCTCGTTTTGAGGTTTTAACTGTAGAGGTCACAATGTTGATGTAAAATAAATATGTAAATGAATAGAACAAATAAATGATCTATCTGAGTTTGGGTTTTGTTAGTGAGTTAGTTTCAGCGGTTATTACAGAAAATGAAAATGGTTAATTGGTGTAGTGATCTCATATTTTCATTGAGAAGTGTTATAATAAGGTAAATTGATAATTTTTATAAATAGACAAGGTTCTTTGTAAATTAGTAATGCTAATGTATGTTAAAAATTGTATTGTTTAGGATCTAGCTGGAAACTTTTTTAACTTCAAAATGGATGTTATATTTGTTACTTTCTAAATAGATGTTATATTTTTTTCTGATTTATTGAAATTAACAAGTATTAAAATAAGGCAAATAGATAAATTAAGTTTTATGTAAAATGGCTATTTTTGTTGTCAATTGTATTACTTAGGAGTCAACAAAAAACAAAAAATTAAAAATGAATGTTCTTAAGAAGTTTTATAAATTTTAAAAAAAAAAACTTATGTATAATTATGATAATACACAAAGGCAAAAAACACAAAGCTGAAGAGGGCATGAGTAGCCAAAATGCATCCAAAGCCTGTGATTCATAATTATGTAATATTAAAAGATAATTTAATTTAAGATATTATTATTTATTTGAGGATTTTTAAGTATGCAAATTAAAAAATATTTTTGAAACTTAAAGATTGTATTGTTGGTTTTTGGAATTTAAAGCCACCACAGAAATTGCGATAATAGTGAGAAATAAAAATATCCTTTTGGTTTGGAGTGTTTATTTCTCTAAATTAATGAATAGTGGAATTTGAGTTCCATTAATTTAAAATCAATTTGTTTATCATGTAGGATTGAATAAATTCCAAGTAAAAATTATAGTTTGTAATAATAATAAAATCTTAAATAATTTTTTATTATAGAATTTTTTATTTTTTTGTTGACTCATATTTTGTAATTATCAATTATCACTTCTTTATTGATTAATTGAAAATTTATAAATTATAATATCAGATTTACTTCTGTTTCATATTATACAATACTTCTTTATTTTTCAGTAAAAAATTTTCTTCTATCACAAAATAACCAAAAAGTTTTTGCAAAATGTTAAAAGAAGTCCGTAAATGTTATAAATTGATGGTTCATCACAAAGTGAGAAAAGATCTCTTCTCAACTTCCAGACTGAACACAGTATTAATCATCATATAGCTTTTACAGATATAAATTCATTTATTAATTTTTAATATAATATTTAATGAACTTATTATATTATTATATTAAAAAGTATCTCTAAACAGTAATTATGCAAACAACATAACATAGATAATTTAAGTTTCAAATGAAATTTAATATGCAAGAAGCCTATTAAAGAAATTAAATAATAATAATAAAGTCCTCTTAATGTAAAAATCTAAATAGTGCTTATTATTTTTATTTAAATTGCAATATTTTTTAAAATTACACTTGAATATGATTCTTTTAAATACAGTTGAGCATATTTAATCCAGTTATTTACAATCCAGAAATATTAGTTATAGAGCATCTTTATAAAAAAAAAAAAAAATAATATATAAACTCATATTATTATTATTAAAGCTACTTAATGGCCTCTCTGCTAATATTGTTGAGGACAAATATTGAATGGTTATCAAAAAATGAATTTTTATTAAAAACACAATTCACTAAGCAATTCATATCAAAAAACAAATTTTCTCTAGTGTAAGAATCTCATTACTATTATTTTTAATAAAAATAAATAAATTTCTATGTTTGAAAGAATTTTTTTTCATTATTACTGAATTCAATAATAATGAAAAAAAATTTAAATTTAATAAAAAAAATGTTTAATTTTTTATAAAAAAATTATTGTCTAGGCAATGAAATATTGCCTAGACAATATTTCAATATTTAGGCTTGCAATGAAATATTGCCTAGACAGCAATAAAAAGTTAGCTTAGACAGTAATTTAAAATACTATATAAAATAAACATATGCTATTAAAATACATGGATAAATAACAATCTGTCACCTTACAAAAATTATCTGTAAGGTGACAGATAATTATATCTGTCACTTTACAAAAATTTATAGCAGGAGTATAATCATTCTTAATAATCGTAGATATTAAGAATGATTATTAACATCTATAACTATACTAATGTAACTTACAAGAAAGTTATTATTCTAAGACTAATAAATTCTCAATATAAAGATATTATTGATATTATAATCATGCTAATTATAAATATTCTCTTTTGAGTCTATGCATTTCCACAAGAAAAGAAGACTGTGTATGTCAACGATCTTTCTTGACTACTGGCAGTCCAACTTTACCATAATGGATAGAAGTTAGGAGATAGGTAAAGTTGTGCTGTGAATCATTTGGGATCTCAAGAGAGCACCTCTTCATTAGAAAATACCTATTGCTGGCTAATCATTAGAATAGCAAATTTTGTATCGTGATTTTCAAAATGCAAAGACTATTGAATATGATAAAACTATTGGCTCGAATAATGAATAAAAAGCATGGAAAAGGGAATATGAATAGATGTATGGAATATGAATAGAGAACATTTCCAAGTATTGGCTAAATGGTTGTGAGATATCTTAAAAAATGTATGCATTTGAATCTGTGAAAAATGATATAAAGGAAGAATACCACTATTTCTGTACTCTTCTAAGTATAAGTCTTTAGAAGGTTACAAAAATATGTAAGCATATTAAGACATACTCTAGTGCACTTATATATTCCTGTTCTAATTTTTAAGTTTTCTTCAATTGCTGAAAAAGAATTAGACTGAACAAGCCAAAAACATTATTAAGATGTAAAAAGTTTTTGTTTATGTTGAATAAATTGTATCTATTAAAGATTTATATTTTATATTTATGTATACAGCAAAGAAATCTTCAACATTATAGAAATATTATCTGAAATGAGAGATAATGAGCAAGCAAGTAGCAATAGTATAAGTGTGTGTGTTGATGGATGTGATTATTAAAAAGTGCATGTTGGAATATAAGTGTGCAAATTATAAAATGATATGAGTGAGGATAAAACTAGGCTTGCAAAGAATGTTTATGGTTATTGTATATATTCCTGAAAATGGTGAGAAAAGTCAAATGAGAGCAAGAAAGGGGAAGTTCTGATATGAACTGAATTTATGTGCTGAATGAATATCAATATGTGAGTGATTGTGTTAACTAATTTGAATGGCAGGGCTGGTGTGTAGAGAAATGTGCAAAAGGATTGGTTGGGAAGTAAGATGATCCTAGAACAGGGGTGGCCAACCCGCGGCCCGCCTTGAACATTTTTCTGGCCCGCGAGATTCATCATACTTTTACAAAATATATTTATTTTATAATGTCCAAAGTAATGAAAACCACTGTATTAAAAAAATACATTATTTGTGCATCCATATATTCAAAAATTAACTGTCAAAATTATGAGAAAAAATTAACTTTGATTTTAAAATAATATTCGTGCGAATATATGACAGATAATGAGTTTACAATTATGAGTTCGTAGAATAATTAAATTATATTCTGCGAAAAACTATATTCACTCCAAAAAAATGTCTATAGCGGGTCTAAATCTAATATGGGAATATATCATTTTATATGTGGCCCGCGGAGTTATGATGCATTTCCAAAGTGGCCCGCAAGATCATTTGGGTTGGCCACCCCTGTGATATCATATCATAAAAATGGCTAGAGTTTTCTGTTTATTTCTATGATTAAAACTTTTTTTATAAAATATAAAAAGCTTATGATTAATTATGCTGAAAATTAGAGATTGTAATATAGCATATATCTGGTTCTATTGATAAGACATTTATATCTGGTTGTTTGAAGTTTATTTGAAAATTAAAGGATATATATAACAAAGTACCAGTGTATTCCTACTTTCTACTGTTTTATGTATTTTGTTATTTTTACAAAAAATTGGATAAAGTTTTTAAACAGAAAGAGAAGGGATTTTTAAATTTGTGACATCACAATCAGGGAGTCAAGCTTGTGATACAAAATAATGGAGAAGGAAGGGTCAAGAAGTGTTTGAAGTAGCATGAGGTAGTTTATAGATGCTCCCAAAGTGTGGTAGATAATAATAAATTTTATATGTAAAATTTATAAGATTTGAAATAATTTGATATTAATATAATCAAAAAAATCTGAGATTTGACATTTGACAATTAATAAATGATACTTGTCTAATTTCTTAACAAGAAGAAATAATTTATTAAACAAATGTTTTTGATCTACTGGGTGGGTTGAAGATGTTTGTTTAATAAATTATTTTACTGAGAAAATATAGAATGAACAAGTTTAACAAATTCAAAAAAGTTAAAAATTGATGATATTACAAATAAATTTACAAATTAAAATTAATTTTGAAAATACATATAATTTATTGGGTTTGCTGAATCATCCCAAAAATTTTTCCTATAATCTCTAATTTGTTTTTAACTAATACAATCTCTAAACTGTTTGATATACTATATTATATATAAAATAGATATAAATGTAATCCCAGCAAAATATGCTATTCAATATTATATATTTTTATACAGGTAGCTACCCCTCGACTTACGACATGTTCCGTTCCAACGTCTCCGTCGTAAATCGATTTTGACGTAAGTTCAAGACTTTTAATTTTTTATTTCTGTTTTGATATTTTTATAAATTAGATTTCTATTTAACTTAAAACGATTAAAACTATATAAATTTACATAAATATTTATAAATTATTTATTAACACACAGAAATAAAATTAAGAAAGAAAAATTTAAGAATTTTAAGAAATTTTTTTCATCAGCAGTAGTATTTCTCTTACTGGTATGATAGAGTTACGAGATACAAAAACTACAAGAAACGGACACTTCTATTGCTGATTAACAACTAATGTGCCAAAGATTGTCTTAAGCCTTTAGAAGTTAGAAGACACTAATAAATGAATGAATCAAACTAGCGACTATTGCGTATTGTTGAAAGGCTTTACTTGCCGACTAATGACTACACTGCGAAGCGTATATAAAAGCAATACGATATATGCATATATATGCAGGAAGAAAAGTTGAATTAGAGAATTTCTAATAATAATTTTTGGTCGTAAGTCGAGGACTACCTGTATATAAAGGGAAATGATATTTAGCAATTTAATAAGTTTATAAACTACATAAATTTTTTGAAGCACGAAACTCTGACACTAAAACAGCACTTATCTAAGCTACAGTTTACCGTTATATATATACACAATTCTAGTTATTAATCAAATAATGTATAACAAAGTGAAACAAATATCTTTGATACAAATTAACAAGATCAATTCTAGGCAACTATTAAACTTATTCTGTTACTGAAGACAGATAATTGATATTTATTAAAAAATGATTTTTTTTTTCTGAAAAGTTATATATGTATCTATATAGAATTAATATATGTCTATTATTCCTTTAGAAAATAATACTACTTCATTATAAAACTATTTCATTAAAGCATAATATAATAGTTATATTAGAATACTTATGTTGTAATTTAAAGTTATTGAAATATATATATCGGCTGATATTTCTTTTGCACTGCATTTATAACAGAAATAACATATTATTATATTTAATAATAATGTAGTAAAATTTACCTTCAGGTTAGGAAATAAGTACTGTAGACATTGTCAAATGTATAACCATGTCGTCGATAGCTTCTTTGCAGTGCATCATATAGGATCAACCCATTTCCAACGGTGATTAAATGGAGGCAAATGTCTTATTGGCTAGAAGTTGTCATCTCTGACTGGCTTCTCATTGGCTATTAATCTACCAATAATAGAATAACGACGTAATCGAAGAACTCACGTGATTCGACGTAATATTTGATATACAAGATGGAATGTATCAATATAATAATTTTTTTTTTTTTTTTAAATTCGTTATTTAAAATTTTTATGAGATCTTTATCGATTATTATTATTATCATGAAAGCATTTTAATACAGTATTTAGTTTTTTATCTATGAATTTTTTTTATTTTAACATTCATTCTATAAATTGTTTATTTGTGTCCATTAAGTAGGCATTTTTTTCATTTACAGTTTAATCAAATGCAGGTAGTTTTTACAAAATATTCTAAGCTCGTTCTGGTATATCAAGTCGGATATATGCAGTAATATATCCCCCGCTTAAGGTGAAGGATGCGTTCCAAATTTTCATAACGT
>WUQG02007864.1:0-12023 GCA_011317285.2 Androctonus mauritanicus
CCGAAAACGTTTTTATAGTTTATTAAAGTTTTTGTATGTTTTATACTGCTTATAGTGCTTTTCTTAGAACTGTGTTAATTAATTTTAGTTATTATATGAGAATATCTTGTTTAATCCTTCCAGTTATTCCAATTCAAAGATCCATTTTATGAAAACTCTAGCTATAATTTGTCATAGAAGCTGTTTCTTACTAAAAAATAATAATTTGAAACAAATAATTGATTATTTGTTTCAAATTCTTATATATATTACAAATAATTAATAAAAAATATAAAATATTGAAAATAAATTTTGCGATACCTTCTTTTTCTAAATACCACATCTGTATCCTTTCAATCACTTTACTTACGCTACTCTCTTTTGAAATCTATAAAATAAATTGTGAATTATAATTTAAATTAAACATTGAAATCCAACTGAGAATTAAAAATCAAATATGATAATTGTATTTTAAATTATAAAAATTCAAATGAGCTAATATATAAAGTTCTAATTTAATCTTATGAATATGATATCAACAACTTAATCAAAACAATCATCAATGGATAGGTTTTGTGAGAAATCTAACCTAAACTATTTCTTTACTTCTACAGGATGGTCCATAATTATGTATATGATGTTTCAAAGACTTCGCATGCAAAACACTACCAGTAGTGTCAAATTTATCATTTATTGTTGCAATTGTTAACACAGAGGGACCACTTCCTCCAAACTCAACTGCCATCATCTGTTTCACCTACACGTAATTGTTTGTTGCAGAATACAAACGCACACAATACACATGCTGTTCCAGAGACAACCGTTCTGCCATCCTTTCTGGCATACACTAATGGTTCTAAGTCCAGTGACCATTATCCCCACTTTCAGGCTACACAGTGTTGCCATATCGAGCCTTTTTGCCCAGAATTGCAAATACTACAGTCATTCAAATGTCATATACATAATTATGGTCCACCATGTATATAATATATATTTGTATATACATCAGTATGTATAATATAAAATTCATGAAAGTAAATTTATTCAGCTACATAGTAAACAATTTATCTATATCAATAGACTGTATATAATAAATCTATTGTCACAAACTTCCACTAAATTTGTTATGCAATTCTATAGAGAGAGAACAATTTTAATTAGAACAATATTAAACAATATACAGAGTAAGGCAATGGAATTGAATACTTGATATTGGGAAAAGTCAAATCTACATGACTCGAGATGAGTATGCATGAGGTATAACAACCATGGATAATTGGTCATTCAATGTTTGCTGTAAAAACTTATTTTTCAATATGACTATACATACAGAAAAATTTTTAATTTTAGTTTAATGCATAAAGACACAGTTGTCTTTTTCTTTGAATATAATATTAAGGAGAATTAAGGCTTTTCTTGCTATTAAAAAACTGTACACTATAAGTTTATCGGAAGTATGTGCATAATCTGTACAAATGAAAGTAACAAGAGAATAAGGAATGCAGTGATGCAAAATACATCCCAGTCATTTAGAAAATATACAAATTATAGTGGGAATTTCAAACAAATTTATGATAAATTATGCATAATGGTCTTCAGTTCCATTCATAAAAAATTTATATTACCTAAAAGTTAGGAATGAGGATATAATTGCTTAATTAGATTTTTTTGGATAATTTATGGACATTTTCAAAAATTATTAAAAATATTTAGAATTATAAGAAATTCAAAAAGCACTTTAAGCAATAAAATAAGAATTTATTATTAATTAATTAATACAGATAATTAATAATAATACCATGTAGTAAAATTTTTAGCCTTTTCAGATGCTTCTCGAAAATGCTACCACAGAGTATAATTAGTATTTTCATTAATTTTCTAATGATAAATTATTTTCCTGTTTATTACTTTTTGGATTTCTTTTATTTCTTCATAAACAGTAGAACTTGAATGTTTATGTTTAGAATTGTTTACTTAGGTCAAACAAGGCTCATTTCCATCTCAAAGGATTTATAAATAACAAAACTGTCACAAAAGTGCAGTGGCATCTTACCCAGAATATTCGGGATAAGATGTAACTTTTTCTAAAAACATATAAATCATGATCAATTGTTATTTTAAAGTTTTTGACTGAATCATATATGCAAAACTCTTGTAAGTTTAAGTACAAAAAAATATTAAATGAAAATATTTAAATTTTATATGAGTTTTAAAGTCAGAAAAAAAAAGTTAATCAACTTCTCCGATTCACAATAAATGATTTATTATTATTATTTTGTTTAAAATGTTCTCAGCTTAATATATTTTAAAACAAAAAAATTTATATTTCAAATGATTTGTAAGATCCATGCTATAATTAATTTTTTAAAATGACTAATTAATATTTGTGTATTTTACATTTTAAAAATTAAATGAAACTTTAATGATGATGATAATAATAATAACAAAACTAAATTAATCCATTTTGTAAAAGCTAAGTCATGCAATTAAAATATATAAAATTTCAATACAAATATTCCAGATTTTATTCAGAAACCATCTGTTGGCCTACTTCTGCTTTAAAAACCATCTGTTGGCCTGCTTTAAATCTATAAAAATGTTACATAAAATTTATTACTATGTATAAAACTTTAAGTGAATAATGGTTTACTTTTTTGTTTCAAAATAAAATTACACAATTTGATATATCATTATTAATTATATATAAAATTTGAAAGCGATCATAAATAATACATTAATTTTATTTAAAATTTACTACTACTACTCAAAATACAAAGTTTTATAAATACAGAATTGTAAAAATTGCTTTATAACTTTAAATATCTATTCTTTTTAAAAAGGAATCTTTAACATCATTCAGTTAATATATTTAATTCAACAATATTAATCTATAACCAGGGACTTTCGGAGAAAATGCAAGGCCTGGAGCAAGTAATATTTTTGAGGCCCTTCGAAAAAAACAAAACAAAAAAAGACAAATATACAGTGATAAGTGTACAAGAAAAGTGAAAATATTGATAGAAAAAATATATTTGTATATTTTGTACTGTTTGAGCTTATCAAAATTTGAAATTCTCTAACATATTGAGTTATAAATTGAGGCCTGGAGCAGCCACCTCTCTTGCCTTCCTCTCTGATAGTCACTTCAGCTAATATAGTACAGTTAGAATCTGAAGTGTTCTTTTGACGTATTAATTTTTTTTAAATATATTAAAAATTTCAGGAAATATTAATTAAATTTTTGTAATAATTGCTTAATTTTCATAATATATTTTATATCTAATTTAAAGTATCATAAATTAAAAAAATAATAAGGATTTATAGAAATCTATATTCACTTTTATTATAATTTTACCCAAGAATATTGTGTCAATGCAGGCTCTAATATAGAGATTATGACAAATCCTTTGTATGTGTATATATTTGTATATGCATATATATTTATGGGATTCTCTCATCTACATAAATATGAAAATGCAAGTTTTTTTCTGAAACAAAATTAACTATCTTTATTGAAAAAGTACAGTACTACTCTATTCAATATATCAAGATTCAAAGGACTGGTTATATATATAAAATATGCAGAATGTCTAGCTTATATATAAAAGAAAATAAATCTTGATCCATATCTATAATGTTGTCTACAAACATTTATATCTACATGCTTATAACATTCAGATGCACCAACAAATCTATCCTCAGGACAAACAAACAATAATCATTTGCAGAAGAAAATATTAGACAGAATTGAAGAATATGATTCTTTCCTGGATGTAATGTGCTTTTCTGATGAAACATTTTACATAAATGCAAAAATGAACAGGTACAATTAATACATATGGGGCAGTGAAAAGCCACATATGGTTTGTGAACTGGAACAAGATTTGCCAAAAGTGAATATGAAGTGCATGTTAATAAAGTAATAGGCCTTATAAGTAATAGGGCTTTCTTCTTTACTAAGGTGACAGTGACTAGAGCAAATTACCTGGATATGCTGGAACTTTATGCTGTACCTCAACTTCCTCCTGGAAGCATTTTCCAGCAGGACAGGGCCCTGTCCCACTTTGTGATCCAGGTACAGCAATTTCTGAATAGGCAGTACCAAGACAGTGGATTGGAAGAGTCTCAATTATTTGCTTAGTCTTCACATTTTACTTAGAAAATCCGAATAAAACAAGCACTAACGCAATATAGGATAATTCAAACACAAATTTATTTCGAACGAACAAGCGCTTTCGGCTATAATGCCATCGTCAGGTTCCAAAAAGAAGCATTTGTCATACAAAAATTTTCGAACAACAAAGACGTCATATGTGACGTTTTTTCGTGAAGTTTAGATATAATGTAATATATATACTTAAATACAAATATTAAATGACAACTTACATATAAAAATATAAAATATAAAAATATTAAAAATAAAATAATTAATTATAGTAATTGATAATTAAAATAATTAAAAGCAATGTAGAAGGAGAAAGTTCGTAGTATTAGTAAAATTAAAGTCCATTCTTTTAGTATGTGCCTAGCAGGGTTGTCTGATGCACTTTCATCGGTTTTCAAGCGCAAATCTCCAAGGTGCTGGTAGCTTTTCCGAATGTTTCTCATTAAGGAGGGTTTCAGTTTTTCCTTTTCTGTGGATTTCCAAGGCTTCCCGGATTAGGCCTTGTCTACTGTTCTCTGTGTGTTTTATTATCCTGGCTTCTTCCCAGAGTGGTTTGTAGCTGGAAGCATAGCAGGCTTCAGCTAGGCCTGTGGACATGTTGCCTAGTCATATATCTCTTTGATGCTCTGTGATCCTTTCTCCAAGTGTGCGTGCTGTGAAGCCAATGTATGCACTCTTTTGTCCTGTGCCACCGTGCATTGCTGGAATAGAATATATGCCTAATTTATGATTGTCCTTTAACTTATCCTTAGAATTTCTCCTTTTGTAAGCTGTAGCCAAAATGGAAATTCTGGTAGCAGTTGGCTACTTGGCTACAGGATTTGTCGAGCCCTGTAATAAATAAACTCACTGACATACTCCAGGAAACATTAACCAAATTCACAGGTACAGATCCCATGCAACATCCACACATTTCTAAGTTTTCTGTAGAATGTCTTTTCGTTGTTTGTGAATAGTGTGTTGTCTTGTTTATGTGCTAAACTGGTTTTGTATCGTTTTAGGTGTTGTGATTTTGCTGCAAGTTTCTGTTTTAGTGTGTCTATGTATTCTTTACTGTGTGTTTTGTATTTTTCATGGCATGTGTGTGTTTTTGTTTTTTTAGTTTGCTGTTATTATTATTATTATTATGATTATTATTATTATTATTATTATTATTATTATTATATGAAATTTATTCAAAATGGCATTATTTTTAGATAATTAATATGTTGAAATTGTTTTATTAACAATTTTATTGTATTTTATATGAAAAAGAAAAATGAGAAATTTTACAAATATGTGTAAATAATTTAGAAAAATGTAGCATTTGCTCTCCTAGTAATGCAAACTATATGCTGTATTAAGGATCTCTTTTATGGCAGAAATGCACAGTTGTGACTTACAAACTATATACACAAGTTCTTGAATCACACCATTATAACTGTATCAATATGTTACATAGAAAATCAAATATCTTTCATTGATTTTATTATTTTAAACTGTACTTCTGCAAACAAACTTTTATCCTTTTGAATATCAGTATTTCAATGATTTGTTAATCATTTATATATCATAATTATCATTCCTGATTTGTCTTTTAATTATCATCTATTTCAAATATAAATAAGAAAGAGAAATAGAAATAATAATTTGTATTGGTTTATTTGTAAGTAGTAATCATAAAATAAAATTCCACCATCAGGAAAACCATCATATTTGTTTAAAAATAAAAATGCAAATCACACTGACAAATTACTTCCTACTGATAAATATATTATTTATAGATCTGTTCTACTGTGTTCTTAGATGTAGACCTATATAATTTTTGTAATAAATTGTTTTTTACTGTATATTGATAATCATTGAAAGTTTATTGTAGATTATCAAACATAATTTAATATAAAAAAAGTAGAATAATGATTAAAATAAATGAATCTGTATAAATATTTTTGCTCCATTCATGATTCAAGTTTTCTATGCAGTCCTGTTAAATGAAAATATTTTGTCCTCTCCTACTGTATCTAATTACAGATAAATTATTATAAAGTTATGTATAATTGGCCAATTTTATAATATCATTTTTTATAAGACTTTGTATATTTTATTCATAAGATACTCTCTCACAAAATATCAGTTTTGTGTTTTTGTTAAAATCTTTTCCATATATTATAGAGAGGCATTCATAATCTTTTTCCCCCAAGTGAGCACTTTTTGACACTTGAATTTCAAAATGAGTTTCAAAATATACACTTAAATAAGAAATGCTTTAATGTTAAAGTTTAAACTAGATATATCTTCTGAAGAGCATTGCCATGTTTACAAAACCAAGATAAAATTCTGTTATAGAATAATCTATAAATAATTGAATAAACATTATAATTTTTATATTATTGATATAAGCTTACAAAAAAGCAGTAAATTTTTTTATTTTAAAATAAATATATTTAAAAGTTTTTATAAAATATGCACAGAGTTTTAAAATGACATGATAAAAAAAAATCACATAAAATGTAAATTATGATGATAATTTTTTTATTAAAAATCATTCCAAAAGTATTTTATATATATTATATGATGTTATTTATTATAAAACATTGGTAGCCCAATCTTTTTCTGAAACATGATGAATATTTGGTAAATGTATGGCATACCATTTAACAAAATTATTTTGACCTAATACAATTATGTGCCATATAAAACTAAATGGCATTACACTACAAACTGAATTATTGTTAATTTAACTTATACTTGAAGAGGAAACTGTTATAGTTTACACCAAATATAGTTTTAGGCTTAAATTTTAAACACAGCATTTAGTTGTTCTGAAATTTTAAAATTGACTAACAGGTAATAACTATTGTGAATTACTCTATTATAGTATGCAATATTGTATTTATATCAATGCTTTTGGAAATTTTTAACATTAATAGATGAAATAGTAGTGGCTTTTTGATACTCAAGAATCAATTGGAAGTTTTTACAATGGAATTAATATATTGGAGTATTCTTATCTTATGAAAATTACCAAAAGCAATTTGTTTTTAATATAGACAACTGATGATTTACAACTTTTGTATTTTCCATTATTTTCATATGAAAAAGCTCTTCCATTTCATCATCATATATAATTATCCTGTTATCTTTGGTTTCAATAAAAACTCAACTCAATATTATCAAACCTGCTGGCCCAGTCTCTAATATAATAGGATGATATTCCATAAGTCCCCATTTAAATATGATCTGTCTAGTAAAATATAACTAATATAACAGTAAATATAAGAATCCACTGACCAGAACAAAATAATTAACAATATATTTTTATTCTTATAACTTGTTAACAAATATAAAAAAATATATTAACTATAATAAATATGATCATAAACACAATACTTAGTGATGGAACAAAAGAAAGTTTTTTTAGAAGCTAGAATTAATGAGAATCTGCAAACAGTTGAGACAAATATAGTAAAATGTTCACATTATGATGCTTGGTGAACTTTATTAGTTGAAATATGGATGTAGACAGACATGGACAATATCAAAGTAACACATTCAATGGCTGCCAGATCTGCTTTTGTTTCCTTGTGGGAATTGTTTATAAGAGAGAATTTATCTTCTGAAAAATAAATAACTTAAACTTTTTATTTATTTCTCAGAAGTAATAATTTCATTTGTACTTTCAATAAAATTTTATTATTATATATGCTGACTCTAATATATCTTTTTTATTTTCATATTATTTCATTTTTAAATAATAATTAACTATCAGTAATAAATAATATAGTAAATGATATTTTTCCATAACACATTTCATCTTTCAAGATGGCAACCAGATAAGTCACACAAGTTCCTCACAATGTAAACTTCAATTATAAATTGAAAAATTCAACAAAATTTTTATTGATATTTCATTTGACTGCAGCTCATATTTATAGTGAAATCTTAGGTTTCATGTCATCACTAATTGGAAGAGTTCATTAATCAAACTTATCAGATTACCATTACAATTTAAATTGTTTGCATTTCTTTATTGTTTTTCATTTTTCAGTTATTTTTGCTTTCTATTATATCTGAGAAAAGTATTTACCAGAGCTCCCCAATTTACCTAGACTTACATATCTAATACATAATTATTATATAACTGATCATATCTTTGTGAAATAATTTGTATATAGGATATAGTATCTACCGTCTGTTCCATTTATATAACATCTGTCATCAATTAAAATTTTCATGCCAGACTTGAAAAAGTTCATGGATTTTGATCCAGAAAACTCAGACATGGTTGGTGCACCTCCTTGGCATTTTGAAGTTTTATTCCAGAAAGATAGTATTCAAAGTGATGATGCAATATTGGGAATATGCTGGACGGTGGAAGTTTTTCCTGCATCCAGCATGTGGGGGAATTTTTCCCATCCAAACTCCTGCAACTTGGTACAAGTCATTCTGACCATGTGTAGTTTTATTGAATAACCACACCTTTATATTAAGAATGCCATACGTTTTTCCTGCAATGCAGTGCATAGATGCTCTAGTTGCTGATAGAAGATCTTCCCTATAATGGTTGGTTCAATGGCAGAAGCTATAATGGATTATGGCTTGCATATTCCACCAAACATTCAGCAAAACCTTATGTTGAAAATGTCCAGATTTAGCCATTACTACAGGCACAATCTGTTTAGAAAACCACTGACTTTTGTTCTTAATGTTGTGATATAGAATCCATTTTTCATCTGCTATAACAATTCCTTTTCAAAAACAGCCTCTTTTCACAGGAGAGCAAGGAAGTGCAAATATCTACATGTTGCAGATTTTGTGATGTGAGCTCATAAGGTATCCATTTATCCAGTTTTAGCACACAGCAAAGGTCTTGTGGATGCCTGTAATAGTTGAATGGGATGAATGGACAATTGTGGTCAATTCCTTGACTGTTGCCTCTAGATTCCCCTCAACAGCAGCTCTCAGCACATCATTATCTAGGTCAACAGGTTGTCTTTTGCATGGCATATCTGTGAGGGTCCTATTCCCCAATTAGAATTTCTGGAACAATTCTTGACATCTTCTGGTATTCAGGGTATCCTACCCATCTATGATATTGATGTTTCATGTCACTACAGTTGCTGTATGTTCTCTGTTAAACTTGTACAATATAATATTCATTATATGCTCTTCAGACATTGCCATTTCCTATAGACTTTAATGGCACAAGAGATGCATGTACAACTGTTGTTTTCTGCTTCCCATTACATGAAGAGCATGCTGTGTAATACATCTTATCATGCCCTTGATCTACTTCATCATTTGGTTGCCAGAAGCAGTTATGGGACATGCAAAAGATGACATTACTTATGGGATGACCTGATGATATAAGTTTTGAAACAAATGATAAAATTATTTCAAACTTGTCATTTAATATGCAAAGATCTATAGACATGATTTTGAATAGTCATTTCAGATGGGCTAAATTAAAAAAAAAAGGCATTTATATCAATGCCAAGATAAGTTTTCTAATAATAATATTCTTTTTAAAATTGATTTAATTGTTCAAAAGATAATAACAATGAAATAGATTTTGATTAAATAATAATATATTATTATTATAGCAAAATTAAATACTATGTATGTATGTATGTGTATATATATATAGCCTCTAAGACAGGAGCCATAACTATCATAATATGATTTATACAAGTATTTTGCATATTATAATAATTATCATCATACAATAACATATTATAATTATTCTGATAATATTTAATAAAACTGCAGTACTTAAGGTGTTACTTTAAATTATAAAAATGATTTTTAAAACTTTTGTCATATTAAAATTTTTTTGTATAAGTCAAGTTTACATAATTTAAGAAAGTTCTAAACACATAATTATGAATTAAAAAAGAATTTTTGCTAAATGCTACAATAAAAAAATTGATTAAGTACATTACGAATGCTTGCATCAAAAATGATGAAATTTATATAAATATTTGTCTAATTCTTAATATTTAAAATTACAGATTTTTGAAAATTTAAAAAAAATCACATATTTAAGCTGTGTATTTTTTTTATAAGATATGTAATAAATATAAAATTTATAGAATATAGAATATTTAAAATTCTTTTTGAAAACATGATTATCTTGTTCATATATGTATGTTTATTTTATATATATAAATATTGGAAATGTATTCAGCAATTAATAGTTTTTTTATAAATCTCAAACTTTTATTCTTTTTAGGAGATCAAGATAATCATGTTCATATGGAAGGATATCAAGTATCTAATCAATGCATGGCACTTGTAAAACATAATTGTTTAATTCCCACAAAAGATGCACCAGAATTAGCTTATGTTAAAGAATCCAGTAATGAACAATACATTCCAGATGTATTCTATAAGGCAAATAATTATTTTTGTATATTACTTTGACATAGCTATTTAATTTAATAAATATTTTATTCCTCTAAAATTTTTAAAATTTACAGAAATAACTATTTAAGTTTAAAATATATTTAAATGAAAAATGTTTTATTGGAGCATAAAAACATGAATATATATTATGAAAAAAATCATTGATGAAAATGAAAAAAACAAGATAGTATTAATACTTTAAATGTTTTTCTTGGAAATCTTTAGAAATTAAATCTTAAGAATTTTAAGGTTATGTAAATTATTTTGACTTTGAAGAATTTTCAAAGTTCAGCTACATGTAATTTTTCATTTAAATAAATAAAAACCATTTTCTGCATCCATATTTTTATAGGTGATTATTAATGTTTCAGTTGTTTCTATATTCTAGTTTTAAATAAAATTGAATATAGAATTTTGTTGAATTAGCCTAGCTGAAGTCTTATACACTTACATATGTAGTTGTGCAAGATTTCATTTGGAAGATCAGAATCAAATTTCATATTTAACTCATTTGTAGAATGTTATATTTTAAAGAGCCAAATGTTTTCTGAATCTAATGATTCAGAAAAGGTTTGACTCTCTGAAATATAAATTTTTATCATAGTATATTAATAATTATGCATCAAAACAATTTTCAAATTACAGTTATACATACTGGTAATTGTTTAGTAACGTACAATCTGTACTTGTCATCATTTAAAACTTCTTAAACATGAATCCATTGGCATATCATTTATCACAGTGTATTAATAAAAAAAATTGAGTAAATTATTATAAGTTCTGATCAAACTGTAATTTAATATAAAAATATTTAGTTATAAATGTGAGAATCACAGGATGTAATTTTCAATTATTTATCAAAAAAATTAGTTTAGCTAAAAATTTTCAAAGTTCTTCAAGGTTAAAATAATCTGCATAAACTTTAAATTCTTAGGATTTAATTTTTAAAAGTTTTCAAGCAAAAAAATTAAAACATTAAGATTCCTTAATGTTTTAATTTTCATTTCATTTTTTCATTTTTTGCCAATGATTCTTTCAGCACATATATTTGCTTTTTTTATATTCTGACTATATTTTTCATTCTAGTCTACTTGCTTTTCCTTATATCTTTAGAATTCAATTAAAGCTATATTTTGATACTAAAATTATTAAAAAATATATTATATAAATTAATTATTAATATATACTGTAGCAAATTTAAATAATTATTCTGTATTTATGAACAGGAGAAACAAGAAATATAATACACAAATAAAATGCAGAGCATTCCATATACAGTGGAACCTCGATAACTCAAATCGTCAAGGGATATTAAAATAATTTCGACTTATCAAAAATTTGAGTTATCGAAATGCTGTTAAATTTGCCAATATACTGGAAATGATTGCAATATACTGTATATTGTACTGTATATTGCAATATACTGCAATTGATTGCAAATCACATCGTATAATAATATTGTAGGCCTATGTAGATGCACAGTATCCACCGTACG
>WUQG02007875.1:0-12023 GCA_011317285.2 Androctonus mauritanicus
TTAATTTTCCGGGGGCCCTAAATTATCGGGGGCCCAAGGCTAGTGCCTAGTTGTGCCTATTGAGTAATCCAGCACTGCCTATATATATATATACATATTCGATTCTCGACTAGCTTAACGCGGTCTACGGAACAGACGGAAGTGGCGATTACGTTAGCGGATTTCTACCGATTTTCCATCAGGAAGAGCAAATAATATCCAAACATCGCTTTACTAAACTCATTTTCCGTCCAAACAACACCGAGGATTACTTCCGTTAAGAGAAAGCGGAATTACATTTGTCACGGGAACAAAATAACACTAATTACATCGTCTACTCTATGGAAGAACGAATCCCTTCTAATAATAGTCAATACTTTAATTACCCGCGTGGCTCTATATCAATAACCGGATAACTTAATTACACTTAACCATTGTAAGAAATCGTACTAATTTTCTGCCCAACTTGTTCCTAAACTCAGTTATTTTGATATATATGTCTATCGACCACAAAATCCAATCTGTGTAAACATTAATCAGTGAATAGGTCTATATTTTACCATTTTAATTACTTTGTATATATTCAAAATCCGTTAAACCATCAGCCTGACGTCAAATTTATGGCAAGTTCACCTTTATCGAGTCTTTACCTGTTTACATAATGAATTCTTTAAGATGAAGTGCTTGCTAAAAGAAGAAGTCGTAAAGTTTTCGAGAGATTTCCAACCCAAAAATAATTTTTAAATTTGCTAAACAATTATATTTTTAAAAATATGAGAGATGTCCGTCTCCATTATTTTTAGTTTTATGCGACTGAGCGCATAATCTCTCGTTTTAAAGGCGAAAAAAAAAGCAAATTTTCTTACGCGCATAAACATCCTTAGCGCGAACTTAACGATTACCAAAAATCGCTACATTTTTGGTAATCGTTATGTTTTTAAATCGTAAAAAGTCTCTAGTTACATTTTCTGTTTACTTTGGAAACCAAATTTATGATTTGCAAGATTAAAAGGCAGAAAAAATATTTAAAAAAAATTTCCTGCTATGAATGAGCTTAATTTGTTCGTTAAACTTTATTCAATTTGAAGTATTCAATGATAGAAATTAAGTTTATCGTTGGTTATTATCGTATCAAAACCAATGCAATTTTAAAACTCAAATATTGTCGTGTTACGCAACTCGATGATATTTAGGTTTTAAGATTAAAAAATAGAATAAAAAAAAAAGATCGGCGAAAGATGAAATTAAATCAAGTTGTTAGATAACGGAAGACTTAAAGATAGTCTTTAAAAGTTAAAAGAAAACCAAATTTTATTAACCAAACAGCACAACTTAACGGTTATTTTTAAGACGATGATGGATGATAAAAATCAGTTAATTTTTTCCCCTCATATAGAGAACTTTTTTAATTCGAAATTTTAATCAAATTCAACAAAAGTTTCGATAATCGAATTTAATTATTGAACTCGATTATCGAAATCATCTCAAATATACGATTATTGAATTCGATTATTGAACTCACATATACGATTATTAAATTCGATTATTGAACTCACATATACGATTATTGAACTCGATTATTGAAATCGAGTACGATGATACTCTTTGCTGTGATTTACCGATTTTCTTTTTTTTGTGCTCGGTACTACTTATGCCAATAAAAATAACAATTAAGTTCGTCAATAAACAAAAATAAAATAGTTCTTACTACTAACTGCTAAAAGTTTTACAGAAAATATTTCCGGAATTTTGTGTCTAAATCAAAATGTCAAATGTCGTTCTGGGTGAGATTGTATGCCATTTTAATTTACCAAAGTTAAATTAACAACGCAAAACTCGATACGAACGGCTTTTAATAAAGTCACCGAGAATTTTGCCTAGTAATTTCGATAATTACGGTTTTTATACGGGTAAAAACTCGTTTAATTCCGAAAAATTTGATCGAACTATCGATTCGCAAGTTGATTTTTTCCGCTTAGACTACCAACTAGTCAGTTATTTTTAATAACAACGCAATTTTTTTTTCTTCGATCAAAATGCTAACTAATAAAGAATTTTTTAGTGCCTTTGCGACGTTTAAATGACGTATAAATGTCGTTAATTTTATTATTTATAAACATTTATTTTGGTTCATAATATTGGTGCAAGCGAGAATAGAAACATTTAACATAAATCGAAACTGCCATTCGTGTAAGTTCCAATAAATCGGAAAGTTACGTAAACCGGCATATATATATTTATATAGCAAAATACGTGGCATATTTCTCTTAGCTTGTCGTTACTAAACACAGTTCTTGTGTAACTCGCCTATAAAGGAATGGAAGGAGAAAAAACGAGGTAACAGGCAAAATGCATTTGGCATTCGAAGGTGCAATTTGGTCAACGCGCGCTTCGTGTCGCTAGCGCCCTCTATCAGGCAATAAGTCACTCCTCTCCATCTCTCTTGTCTTTCAGCATCCGACTGCCAACCGCCAACCGCCGTGGCACGTGTTGTCCTGTTGTGGCGCAACTAGCATCACTTTTTACCTAACTCGTCCGTATAACTTCTGTTATAATTTTTTTGGACTTGGAGACAAAATGTTTTGAATACTTAAAACGCCAGGTGTCTGTTTAACCAAGTTCGTCCTGGATCGTTGATACAAATTTATCAATCAACATGAATAAAAGTGAGTGATTAAAATTTCTTTTTTTTTTTATTATAACACAATTTTAATTAAAAATACCGATATTTTTTTTTAAATTAAAACTTTTTAAAATACTTTTCTCTTCTATTAATATATAACGTTTTAAATTTTAAAAATGTCTGTCATTTCTGTCGATTTTTTTATTTTTATTTTTTGCTCCTTTTCCAACATCCAATAAGCTGTAATTTGGAAAAATTAATTTTTAGAATTTTCTCATTGATTATTTATATTCTAAGTTTAACAGATAATTTTTTAACTTATCCAGCGAAATGTCAATGATGTTATAAATCTAAATGCCATAAGAAAGAATGAAAGAAAAATAAAAAAGTAAACTATGACCCGTGAGTCCGGAAAAGGGGATAAACTCACACGAAAAGTCTCTGAAAAGTTCTTATTTATCTCCTAATTCGATTTGTGGATGAATATTCGTTAAAAACACAGAAATTGCACATATCCTGTTCAGAATATTAGTACTTTTGACACACCGTTTAAGAAACTAATGAATACGCAATCTTATATAGCTAAATATAACAGAAAATATTACACTAAGATGCAATATTTTATCAGAACAACTCATTTGAGTCTAACTTAAGATCAGTTCTAGAATATAGTGTGAAAATATTCCAAAAAACCATCTTCATCAAATGCATTTTCATTTTTCTTTTCGGATCTTGTATCATGCTTTCAGTTATTGATACAAGGCATTACGTTTGCATTCAAACACATTTTTGATCAATTTCTTCATTCTTTTGAATTTTGAGAAATGAATAAATATTACGTGCGAAGTTTTTGAGTAATGCAGCAAAATATTTCTCTTCGTCAATTTTGAAATCTCAAAAAACAGTTTTGAATTCTTAACCACTCTGAAGTACTCTGAAGCTAGAATTTGATCTTAGTTCACTGCGATTTTAATCTGTTGATACACTAAACAGCCACAGAAACAATGTTAACATCGTCATTCACGACTAAATTTTCTGTAATGTTTTGCACTCTGGTACAAGGAATCTGCCATTATCAAGAGTTTCGCCATTGTTTAATGGATTTCAAAAATTAGCAAACGATTTTATGCCAATCTTCTTTGCATCTAGATAATCGAAACGTAGAATAATTAACTAACAAGTTATGAAAAAAGACTTCTGTGGCAAATCTGATATACAGTTGGATACAAAATAGTGATTTAATATTATTCTATAGGAATACTTCATAAACTAAATATTGTAATAGGTGTAGGCAACATTTGGAACTCCAGAAAGAAACATTTCTATTTGAATTTTCGTCTAACATGGAGGATTTTAAAAAGTGAGAAAATCAAAACGGCTTGTCGCACCTTAAGCATTAAGAATTTTTCTTAGCATTATTGTTATAAATATACAGTATATCTCACTTTTGAAGACTGAGTTCGTAGTATGTGAGATGTTTAGACCAGCGACTGGGTTTTATGCATTCGAAATCAGAAATAACTTTTGATGAATCGCAGATCTAATGAATTCTAGAAATTATAATAATGCATCGATTGCCATCATTCTCGTTTCTCCTATCATTCGATAAACAATCGAAAAATTGCCATCGAGATGATTGACCTGGCAAACGCAAAGAGAGAATTCATATTTTTATGAATAGGCATGATTTGGAGGATTTTCACATAAATAGAATATTATGCCCTATATTTTATTAAAAATAAATAAAAAGAGTTTACAAATTATACTGATCATTTTTTAAAACACATGTATTGAATGACACACTTTTCTTGAAGTAAGTTTTATGTTTAATGAAATGCGTTTAGTTTCTCAAAATTGTCACTATTGCATCGAACAAATAAGTAAAAAATTGTATATAGTTTTAAATTTTAAATTAAAAAAACTTTAATTGATGCAAGAATGATTGGAAACTGTTCTATTGATGATTGTCTTAGTAACAACAATAAGTGAAATATAGGCCCTACTGATATCCACAATAAATAAAATAATTATACATATATGCGATTTACCCGATATTCTCATTTATAAGCATCTCTATATTTAAATAAAATAACTAGATCCTTCAAATAAACAGCACAGAAAACTTGCAACTGTAAAAATAGCTAGGGCGTCGTTTATTTAGATAAATACGATCTTATAAATAATCGCTGATTAGATTCTTATCCTGGTCTCAATGATTATATTTTAGTAGCTTAAAGCATTGAAAGAATTCACAGTAACTCAAGACCACGAAAGTTAGAGATTTGAAATCTTTATATATATACTTAACAAAAATGATTGCGGATCCGAGTTTATTTTTTAGGTATAGATTTCTGTATACAAAAAAATAAATGTCGCGTCGCATTCGCGTATTTCGCGCGCTATGCGACGCGACGAATTAATTTCTTTCCATATAATTAATTTTGTCGACTATTTTATACATGCCAAAAAAAGTGCTAAGAAAGCGATTTTAGAGTGCTAAACAACCATTTCTTTAATAAGTTTATTATTCAAAATAAATTTGCTTTATATGATATGTCTTCTTGTTATTTTCATGGAAAACTTTTTATAGTATTAATTGTATGAATGTGAATATATTTTTAATGATACTATTTTCTAATTCATAACATTTGTAATGGAAACGAATGCATTCATTTCAATTTTTGCAATTATTTTATTTTATTATAACTTTCAATCTACATTACAGTATTTATTTTGAATATATTATATATATTTATATTCTGATAAAAATCCTTTCGAGTTTGAATAGGTATAATTTATTTTTGAGTAAAGACTTCATGATATTGATACTTTATTTTTAATATGAATTATTTCTTTTTAATTATCACTGTAAACGAAAACAAATGATTTGTTTTGTAGAAATATTATCTTTCCCTCATGTTGACAAAATTTATTGTTTATAAATTATATATGTAATTAGATTACAGGATTATTTTTAACGAAAGTTACTTTTCTTATACTAAAATTCCCTATTAATGAATTTTAAAGAGAGAAAAAACAGAAAATAGATTATATAAATTTATTTGATTGAGAATCGAAATAATGCTTGTATATTTTTAAAACGAAGACAGTAAACAAGTTTTAAATTAAGAATAATTCTATATTAATTAATAAAATTTATAATATTTTGGATAAGAAAGTAAGATCAGAAAATTGTTTTTATAGATTTTGTATCTATTTTAAATTATGATATCTTTAAACATATTTGAGAAAAATTACTAAAATGCCATCATTTTTTGATTTTTCCCATAAAGTATCTTTTAGTATAGCACAAATTTGTTATTTTGCAATCAGAAATTTTAGATGGCATTACAAGAAAATTGCCATAATTTGTTTGATTTTTTTATTATTATTATTATCGAAAAATGCTTTTTTTTTAAATTCAAAAAAAAAATGTTCAGATTTGAATTTTTTCTGGCTTTAAAAATTAGGCATTTCTAGCAAAAGAAATACCCATTCAGTGAACAACCTAAAATAATTAAATCGTTGATATTGATCAAATAATGCCAAAGAAATATCTTTGAATAGGTCTTCAATTTGATCTGTTGTGGAAAAAACATTCATAGCATACTGTATACAAATTTTTTCTTAACTTACACTGCAGAATATATGAAAAAAGAAGAGCTAAGCAAAGAAATATTTTAAGATTAATAAATTTAATTAAAATGAAACAATAAAATAATCTTAAAGTAAGATGTTTATCAAACTGAAAACTTAAAGCTGAAATGAATGAAAAACAAAAAAAAAATATATATATATATATATTTTATTCAATAGAAGATCAAGGCATTCAAGATATTCATTTGAAATCATCAATAATTTTCTATTAATTATGTAAATATTGAAAGCAATCATAATTACAAGATTAACCTTTATTATTTATTTATCAAAATACAGTAGTAATTAATTTTTATTAAAAAAATTAATTAAAATATAAATTTTGTTTCGTATTAAATATCAAAAATTTTTAGTTATTTCTGCGTATATTTTGATTAGGTTTTATAATAATTTTGTTAGAATATTCTAAATTAACATTTACTATTTAAAATAAAAGGTTTAAATTCGTTTTTATCGCAGATAATAAAATGCAATTAATTATATGATTGTGTGTGTAATCATTCAGTGTAATCCAATAATTTGGGATGGTGTGTAATGTCAATAAAATGACTTGGAGTCATACAAAATTAATATAATATGGTCTTTAATAAATGTATACATTATTTCATTTCATATTTGAATAGAAACTAAATGCAAAATTTCGAAAATTATTGTTTATTAATACAGTCGGTACCAAGGTCGGTACCTGTATTTTGTTATCTGGTGTGCAGAGTACAGAAATGTGTTAGCTGGTTCGAGATTTATGAATTACCGTATAAGGAAAGGTTGCGTGTTTGTTGTATTAGCCATGTTGATAATGGTGAAACATATGAGGATAAAATTTTATGCCAAACTTAACGGAATGACTTTGTTATGAAGATATTTAATATTTAATACGTGAAATAGATTTCTGCAGAGTTTGTGTGAAGCTTTTGTTAGAAGATCAATAACAAGTTCGATAAGAAATTAATCCTGATTGTTTTGATGAAAGTTCCAGATCATAATCCCTAAAATAGGGATTATGATCTGGAACTTATTCTTCTCATAGAAAATCGATGTTAACTCTAGTAAAAAAAAAAAAAAAACAGTAAGTTTGATGGCTGAATATTTTTTTCATTTAAAAGATGTGGTTTATGATCAATCATGTAAATAAACAGTAATCAATAATTTTGTATAACTTATGGTCAAGAGTTAATAAGGATGTGATCGGAAATATATTATCTGAAAATGAATTGATTCTTCATAATAACATTTCGCTCACATGACAGTTTCAATTCCAAATATCTAATCTCTAATGAAAATGATACTATACACAATCAATATATTCATCCAATATAAGATTTTGTAACTTTTTCCTATTCCGAAAAAGGAAAACGGCATTGAAGACAATATGTGGTTCTGACGAGTGAAACAATGGAAAAAGTGATTCTCCTGTTGAAAGATATTTCAAATAATGAAATTCAATATCATTATTAGAAAATTAAGTGCCATCAAATATTTATTTTTATACGTTTTTATGGAAAGTTATTAATATATATGATCATATCTCGTAAAATGCAGTTCATCATATTTGAATACATTTTTTTATATGGAAGTCTAATATACATACTACAGATAAAGGACGATTCTTCCGATAATGTCAATATATCAGGTAACAATTATTTTATAAATGATTAAGAGAAAATTGAGTTAATTTTTAAAATGATACATATAAAATCTCTAATTTTAAAGAGAAAATTAAAATAAACATATATTTTTAGTCATTTTTACAAAGAAAAAGATTTTAAATATCATTTTGTCCATCTCTTTCCGTCTATAATATAAATGAAAATCAACAATCGCTGAATATTCAAATTTCACAGATATGTTATTGAGAAAATTCATTCTTGTTAATATTTTAAAGTTTTTAAAATCGATATCTTTAAAATTATTTGTGCCATATAAATGACATACAACTTTTCTAATCGATATTAAACTCATTTAAGTGATTCAATTTATAGAAAATGATCATCAAATTATTTTGCCTTCGGTAAAAATTAGAGTAATGTGTGATAAACTTATCCGTTATGTGATGATATGGCTTTGATTAGAATATTAAGTTTAAATGATAAAAATTAGTGTAAATTTAGTAATTTTTTTCTTCTTCAAGTCTGTTAAGATAGAGCAGGCGGGTCAAACTCATTTTAATTCAAGGGCCATTTAATAAGCTTATAAGATTGCCTCGGGCTATATCACATTTAAATTTTTTTTTTTTTAATTGCATTTTGGAATAAGGATTCAGATATAAAGATAGGATAATTAAAAACATTGTATAATCAAATGAGTATATTACAAAAATATATAATTAACTACATTATTGTTTTTAATTAGTCTATACATATTTTTTTAATTTTGTTTTTCGCTATCAATCTTTAACTTTCTATTAAGCTTTAAAAGTCACATTTTCTGTATAAAAACAAAAGCTTAAATAAAAATTTTATAAATTTAAATAACCATAACTATTTATATTTTTTAGATAAGTTAATTACACAACAAATAAATCTTTAACAAGCCTGTTAGCACATTTTTTATACACTTTCTTCAGAGAGGGATTGTTTGGAATTTGATCATTATATTTGTTTATCCAAAAAATACCAGTTCTCATTTATGGCTTTTTGTTTTTCTGGTGAGAAATTTTATACAAAACGACGTAGTCCTGGCAGGAAAGCACTTACAAGTTAGATGGCACCAATCTGAAAGATCAGTGTCATCTGTATATATATGTCTGATAAGGCCAATTGAAAAAAAAACTCGTGTAATTACATTTCATTAAAATCAAACTAATGTATCATAGTATATGACATAGCTACAAATCGACAGTTACTTCCTATTATCTCATAACATATTGTTCTCATTTTCATTTTAGTGAAGAGCGTTGAGGCCACAAAAAAATCACATTGAGGGCCGGATGCGGCCTGTGGGCCACCAGTTTAACACCTCTGATATAATGTAAACCTGGATTCATAAGACCATATAACTAGCCATTGTGTTTACCCAAACTCTTTGCTTTCTTGAAATTTTGGAATTCCTGAATTAATAATTAATTTATTTTTTGAGATTCAAGATATCCTTACAAAAATTTTCTAGAACTTGAGATTTTAAAAAAATGTTTAGTTAAAAAAAAAGACCTGTTTCAATAAGGCTAAAAACAAAATGAGCCAGAAAAAAATCATGGAAAATGAAAACAAAAAATATTATATTGATTTATATTTATTTTTTATTTAATAATTTAATTATATTGAAAAAATAGATCACATTTCAATAATATTGAAAAAACAATAATATTTATTTTACAATTACTGACAGTTTTAGTTAGAATAGCTTTTCAATACATGCAAACAATCTGTTGGTTTATCTTCTAAACAGATTCTGTGTTTGGATGTAAAAATTCCAGAAATGGAATTTCCAGAAATGAATGGAATTCTGGAATTTTTATGCCCAATCTTATATAGACATATATGAGCTTTTTAATCTATATAACTGCTTATTTTTTACATATCACTCACTATATTTGAATATCTGGACTAACAGATATACCCCTTAGAAAAAGCTTAGAACTCTCCTATTTTGGCTATGTAATTTTCTGAGAGAGTTCTATTGTCTCTGGCCATTGAGTGGAGGTGAGATTTTTGGGGAATGATTGAAAGCTAACTATTCATTCATATCCTCTAATATATTCTTTATATATCACAATTGTTAATAGATGTCATTGTTATTTTGATGAATTGTTGAATGAGTAAGAAATCAGGTATTTGTTTTAGCTTTGCTTATGTAAATAGCATCCTAAATCTGCCTATGTCACAATATGGTGACATCTATACAACAATAGAAATATTTAAAATGGCAATAAAATGAATGATTTTTGTATAAAATATTGATCTATGTGTTATTTTAGGTTTTACATCCTTCTTTTGGGTATTATTTTGTAATTAGTTTCAGATAATTTTCTTTTTGAAATATAAAGTTAATAGAAACAACATGGATAAACTATGTGATTCATCTACTTAGTTTATTGATTTGAAGATGTCACAGAACCAAAATAATTAATATATCAGTATGAAATTTGTAAGATATGAATTCATAGATATTTTTTTAAATTCCAGAGTTTTTTAAGAGTTTTTCTTGAAAATTGGGTATCAAGATTTTTTTTTGGTCAATCCTGAGATTTCTCATGATGGTATTCTTGAACCCAATTGCCAAATACAAATTTTTCATTGTTCAATGATCCAGATTTGATAGTCCTTGTAAACTACAACTGACATTTCTTGTTCTTGGCTCTTAACATGGGAACCTTGATAGAATGTCTGCTGGAATAGCTCATCCATGCAAAAATTTGATGAATAGTATATTGTGATACAGTATTCAAGGTGCTGACATTGTAATCAACAATCAATATGTACATATAGCTCTCCTGTTTAGTTCACAATCCTCTTGAATTACACCTCTAGCTCCTCTCATCCCCTTTATTTTCTGATTGAAGAATGACTAGCTAGAAATGTTTTGCATATTCACCCATTCACAGTATACTCATAAAACTGTATGCCTCAAAAATCCTGTCAGTGTCACAGTTCTGGAAATGCTAGCATCTGCCATTCAAGCATCTACAATCATGTCTCGTTCAAAAGCAGTTAGATCTTTTCTTTTACCCATTTCACTCATACCACACTTCTTGTAGTCAAAACAGATTGACATACCAAACATGACCAGCAGCACTGTCTATATGTGCCATCTGTTGATGATCTTGGCCCACAAGTATGATGAAGCTGCATTTCTAATAAAGTGAATTTTCAATGTAATATAAAAAGTTCATAGTGATGAATCATGCTTTGATTATGTCTTTTTGCAACACAAAAGGTTTAAAGAGACAAGGCATCCACAATGATGAGTGAGAAGATCATCATATGCTTCTACATCAATCATCATTGAAACAGTGTTCCAACTGTTTAAAAAAGCACAGCTGGTTTAGTCAGATCCAAATTTTAAATTGACACATGATATCAGAAGAATTAAATATTCTCTGAGTGAGGTGGAGTTCATCCATCAGCTTACTTGTATCATTAGAAACAATTAAAAGATACTCTCTTAACCAATAGCTTGTAATACTACTTCTGATACGAAAAAATGAGAAAAGAGGAAAGGGATCCTATTTTCTTCTCAATTCATTCTACAAAATTTTAAATGACTGCGTGCATTATCTATCTCCTCCTTAAAGAAAGAAGAATTAAACATTCCCTGCAGAGGGCAAAATTCATTTCTCATCCACATGTAAGATTTCAGTAAAGTATGCTCTTTTTTTGATAGAATCTCTCTCTCTCTTATATTATTTTTACTTCCTTTTCATTTTTCAGAGATTAAATCTTTGAGTAAGCTCTATCTCTTTTAATGAAAAGAATTAAATATGAATAAAAAGACTTTGTATCAAATTTTGAAGAGTAAAAACTTGGAAGCAAAAACTAGTGCCTTATGCTGTCAATTGAATATAATGAAGAAAAGTGGAATGTTGGAAGAAAAGTTGAATGTTGGATGTTAGAAATAATGATACCTAACGATGAAACTTTGCGCTATTGGTATAACCTACACACAAAATGCCAATCTCTTCATTTTGATAGTGGATACAAAAGAATAAAAGCACTATGGCAGGAATTTTCAAAAATAATCACACCAGAGAATATACGAAGAAGCGCTTTCGATTTTAATTCAATCCTCATCAGCTTCCAAAGAATAATAGAATGAATACAAATAAAAT
>WUQG02007886.1:0-12023 GCA_011317285.2 Androctonus mauritanicus
AACATACATCAAAAAGGATTTAAAATAATTCTACGTGTAAATGCAATGACGTATTGCGGTAGCTCCGCATATAAAGTACTGCTGATGAGTGCTTATTTATGGGAAAACTTGTAACGGAAGGATAGAAAGCAGTTTTATTTTACATGAATTAACAGTATATTTTTGTATTATGAAAATATATTCTAAATATTCAAAATAATGCTACATCTTGATAACCCCATAAGTTGAAAATGACCCATAATTGTAATAATTTTAATAGCAATAATAGACTATGGAATACTGATTCTTTCCTTTAAGATGGCATAATTGTCTGAAATTGATCCCAGGCTCCAAGATGTAAAGTTATTTGGAATTGAAGTAAAGTATTTCTAATCAATATAGTATGAAAATGACCAAGTTCAGAATATTGTAAAAGCCTTTGTAAGATTGGAATATCCAAAGTTGAATGATCATAAATTGAAGATCATCTATAATGTTTAGATTATTATATTTATTTTTGTGTTAGTATATGAAGTAATAAAGTTTATAAGCATTACAGTCTTTTTAGGCATTATAAATGAAATGTTTCTCTATGTATGACAAAATTAACCTGAAGTTTGTGTAATTCAATGGAGAAAAATATTTTTTGTAATTATTGACTATAGAAAAATAATTCTGTTCTTTGATTAGTGTATTATAATGTACAATTAATGAAAATCTTGAAAAAAATCAAAATTTTCAAATTGTAAAAATAAAATTCATGATTACAAGGAATGACAGACTACAATTGTATAAAATTTCACTTTTAAGAAACATTGTCATTTTAAAAATTTGCATAGTTCTCAGTCATAAAAGGGAAGATATAGTTTTGAATTAATGAAATTCTACAAAAGTAGGAATTTGTCAGATGCTTTACTACCAATAAAAAATTAATAAAACTTAGTGAAAGTTATAACATTAATTATTAAGCATATGAAAATGATGTAATAAATTCATATATATTCAAAAACTTTTCCAGAGTAAATATGAAAAAATTAAGATCTGGCAATCAAACAATCAATGATTGTAATAATAAGAGTCTATAAACTAAATGATTTAAAGAGATTGACAAAATTGAATAACCAATAATAATAATTCTAATTTTAATGTCTTATCTATAGTGGAATATCAGTCAAATCATTTTTTTTAAATTTCCATTGTAATGAGAACTTTTTTCATTATCAATTTTTAGACAATTAAAGGCAATAAGAAATATTGATCAGTAACTTATCCAATGCTATTTTGTGAAATTAAAATGTTTTTAAATGAAATAAGATATTTGAAATTTCAAAATTCATGCCTTTTTAATTAAGAATTGAAATCCAATTAAATCAATGGAAAATCCAAATTCATTAGTAAGAAATTTGTTCACAAATAAAAAAATTTGGGGCACTATCATGGAATAACAACTGATTTAGTAATGCAGTATTATTATATAAAAATTTTTCCTATTCCTAAAAGATCACCAGAATCATCTGAAATTGCATAAATGATGATCTTATCCTTCATATGATAATGCCAACCACATATCAGTAATATAGGAAATTTATTCCAATGAAATTACTTAATTGTATTTTAGCCAAACTTTTACAACAAATTATGAAGTTCTTGTGTTACAATTTAAAACTACAAGACAATATACGTTATGCATATTAAGAATGAATAAATTTTTTCAAATTCTACAGAGTCACTACAAGTTATGCAATGCTTACATTGAATTTACACAACTAAACTTTTTATATAATAATTATGGCAAAATTGATAATATATAATGCATATATAACCTATTATTAAGTAGGGGGAGAGAATTATACATATAGTAGACACTCCCTATTATTCAGGATTAATCTGCAACCCAGAAATGATTAGTTAGTGATGTTTTTATATCTGATATTGTAACTAAGTTTTTTAAATGCTCCAGATTCATTTCTTTATCTTTTATAATTGGTGATCAAATTAAGATCAAATTAAAATATTGCAATCATTTTTTTGTTGCAAATAAACAAATTTCTTGTTTTCTTTTTTAATAACTAATATATTCAAATGTATATATGTATGTATGTATGTATTTAATAAAAATAAATAAATTGCTCATTGTCCATAATTCAATTTTTTTCTTTTGAATATTTTGCAGATTATCTAGGGAAAAAATTTCCTGGCTACCTTAATTAACTGAGAATCTACTGTATGTACACTTTACATCATATAATTGTAAATTTATCGATTCATAATAACTGACAACAATCCAATCTTCGGATTAACATTATTATAAATAGCTAGTATCAAAGAACATGTTTTTTGCAAGATTGCAAGATTAAACTTTGCTAAAAATTAATAAAATATAACAACATTAATATTATTGTTATATAATAAAAATTATTATGTATATACAGGATGATCAAAAACTACCACCAAACTTCAGGGAGTGATAAAACAGGGAAAGACAAGCACTTTTGTCCTCACAATGTATCCTCTCCAGAGCTTCGATTTTTCAGCTGTGTAGAAGTTTGGCTTGAAAGCAATCCGTATCATGGGGTTTCTTTTGTCCACCAGGACAACAGAAAACAGTGGAACAGACTCATTCATGATTGATTTATTTATTAACAATAATGCAATTGCACTTATAAGCACTTATCAGCAGTAAAGTCAATGTTCAACAACTTTTTTTATTACGAACGTTTTTGGCAGTTTTATTCGCCATCATCAGGTATACTTCAAAACAAACACAATGCTAATAGAATAATAAAGAACTTGGAACAAGTTTTTTATTATTTGGAAAATGTGTTCCAAGTTCTTTATTATTCTATTAGCATTGTATTTGTTTTGAAGTGTACCTGATGATGGTGAGTAAACCGCCGAAAACGTTCGTAATAAAAAAAAGTTGTTGAACATTGACTTTACTGCTGATAAGCGCTTATAAGTGCAATTGCGTTAAAGTTTAAAAGCAGTTAGTTCTATGCATGAATTTATTAACAAGGCTCTATATACACTAATTGGCTTATAATAGTTACTCAAAATTCCCACCACCAACAGAATCACAGGCATTGCATTGACTGCTATACCTTTTCAAAAATTCCTGGTGTTTCTCATATAATGCTGGCATATTGAAGTGCACAAGGTCCTGTTTCAATTCCTTAGCAGTCTCATACACTAGACTTTTCAGATGATCCGATAAGAAGCAGTCCAGGCACGTCAAATCTGGTGATCTTAGTAGCCAGTCTATGGGTCCTCCTCTGCCAATCTACCAATGACAGAATTGCATTGTCAGGAATGTCATGACTGAAATATGCATGTTGAAAACACATTCTGGCCTGCAGCAATAATGGAATATCCTCCAATAAATCAGGAAATACTTATCAAAGGAAAATATGGTAGATTTGAAAGTTTAGACTGGGAAACAATACATATGGGCCGATCAAAAGGTCACCAAGAATTCTGGCCCAAACATTAATGCAGATCCAATATTGAGAGCCAAAAGGAGAACTTGAGGATTTTCCTCAGCCTGACACATGGCTGTTGTGGTTAGTTAAACATTACTCTTGTATAAAACATGCCTTGTCTGTAAACAAAACTGTTCTCAGAAAATCAGCATCTTTGGCAACCTTTTAATGTAGCATAGAAGAAGCACAATTCAGCTGACACAGACTGTTTTCAAGCCAAACTTCTAAAGATGCATAGCTCAAAATCTGTGTTGAAGAAGGTATATTGTGCAGACAAAATGCTTATCATTTTACCATCCCCTGAAATTTGGTGGTAAAATTTCTGATCACCCTGTTATATGTGTGTGTGTCTGATGAAATTGCACAACTTGAAATAGTTAAATAGTTAAGTTGAAAAGTAACTGTATTATCCAATATATTTGTTAGAAAAGAATTTTTCGATATCAGATTCTTTTTCAATGATATAAAGTATTATTATTAGTTCTATAAAGCCAATTATAATGTATTTTTCATCAATAAAATATTAAAAAAAAAATGAGTTGATTCATTTTTCCACAGTAATTTTTGAAGTCAGTTTTAATTAGAAAATGATCAAATTGATTGATATATGTAGAAAAATATCCTTAACTAGCCATATTATACTCCTAGTGACTTACTTTTGAATTAAATTGCCAAATTAATGATTATTTTATTAATTACACTACAATGCCACCATCTGTTATTTAATAATTAAACTAATTTTTCCTGAAATTAAAAATTTGCCTTAGCCTGTAGCCAAATCAGAATTTTTGGGCTACTGTCCCTATGCCTTAGCCAGTTAGACTATCATGACATTAGCAGATTTATGATTTTGGGATGCATATAATGCGAGAAATTTTAGAAATGATCAGATTTATGCTGACGTCAGCATTCTCAGACTCTAAACTTAGTTATGGACTCTCATAGCAAATTTGGACAGACAAACTTGGCTTAAGCCAGATAACAGGAGTATAATTTGACTAAGAATAGATATATTTTTTCTTAAAAATATATCTATTCTTTCTATTTTTAAGAATATTTGGATGATTTAATCCCTAGTTAGGTTGAATTATTTTTATGTTAATTTCTTGCTATTTTAACCAATAAAATTTAATTTTAACACAGTAATCATTTATTAAGCAAAGTAAGAAATGACAGATTATCTAGATTTATCCACGTTAATATGACAGATTATCTTCAAATTGGTTTAGGATCAAATTAGTCCAATATTACAACTTTTTAGCACTAATGAGCAGTCCAAAAAGTTTACTCAGGAAGTTAACACCTTTCGTTAAAATACTTTAATTTATGTTGTAGGACGTGTGAGAGTAGCACTTTCGGTCATTATCGCCATCTTCAGCTCTATTACATCTAAAAAGTCATTTATAAATTTGGAATCCTCATTCAAACTTTGAAACTTCGCTCCGCCGTTCCAGAATCTACATTTTAAATTACAAAAGTCATTTTCTAGACATTTTTGAATTTAATTCCCGTGAATCTCTTTGTTGTTTTTTTATATCATCATATATCGCGGTATCGTAGTTTTGCCTCCCTAAAGCTGGTAGTTGATGTCACAAAAATTAGTGCAGAATAAACTTTACGTTACATTTCTTATTTTTCCTGTTTTTCATTTGTTTTGCATAATTTTTATTGTATCTATTTCTAACTATACATAACTTCAAGTATTAGGATAATTTTATGATTTTAAATTTAAAAATGTTCTATTCTATCATTTTTAAAAAACACTATTTCATTGTTTAAAATAATAATCTTATATTTTAATTTTAAAATTATTGCACTGAGAATGAACATACATGCCTGAAAGTACCTGCTTATAATAAAAGATTTTGGCACTTTTAAGCTTGTTATTATTGTTTATATTTATTTTGTGAATCTTAATTTTATATGTAATATTTTATTGTGAAGTTTGACTTGAATGTGACTCAAAAATTTGCCTGTTTGTTCACCTCTAAAATTAAAATTTGTTTATTGGATACTCTCTCCCTCTCCTGTATTTATAAAAACTATTTTTTTATCTTGAATATAAAAAATAGATCATAAAAAGTAGAAATTGATATCTATATGAAGTTTAGAATAAAAGTTAATTATTTAGATAGTCCTCAACTTATGACTACTTGTACTTATGACAATGATGTAATCAATAAATTCTGTGCTTGCTCAATACAGTTCACATGGATTTTGAATCCATGAGCAATCACCTGATATACAGAAAGCATCTTTTTTGTATATACCATATTCAAAAAAGATGCTTTCTATATGTAAATTTGTGTTTACTAAGTATATGGAGTATAGTGGTATCTGATTTATGAACTGCTCTATATATGAACTTTTCAAGATATGAACTGTGTTTCTTTTTAATAATATATTTGTAAAATATTTTCTATAAGTTTGGTATAAAAATATCTCAATTATTTTTTGAAATTATGCATATATAATTGTTAATGTGATAAAGACTGCTTATTCTTGATAATATTAAAGATTTACATAATAATTGCTAGTTATATTTCGGCTGAGGATGGCTGTATAGCTGAAAGCGCTACAAAGTTGGTTAATAAAGACTTTTTAGTAAGTAAATCTTAAGGTCTGCTCGATAGTGCTGACATTACTGAGTTAATAGTTATATTGAATTCTTTGTTTACTAATTTTTAACTTGCAATGCAAATTTTAAAGCCTAAAGGCAGGTTTACACAAAGTGCAAGCATTAACACCACAAATGTTTTATACAGCATAGAAATGTGCTGATCTGTTCTCTTAAAATGTTCAGCATTCCACCTTCTTCCTGTACTCTGTCGAACTTCATCTATTTCTTCTTCCACCATTTGTAATTCTAAATTTAAAGTGAACATATCCAGTGCCGGCATTGGTCTAAAACTTAAACATAGTTGATGTCTCACAGCACATACAGTTCAGGTCTCAGCATTCACATTGTGGCACATTAACACTAGATATGAACAGCCATGTAGTGCAAAAGTGGTGGAGTTATGATGAAAGCGTACACAAACATTAACACTTGTGCTTGGTGTAAACCTGCCTTAAGATACAAAAAGATACAACTGATGATGACAAATAGAAAATCAAACTACAAACCAGTCATAAAAAAACTGATTTTTTTTTATTTAATGGGAGATGATTTTTATACAAAGCATATAAAACCAAAGATTTCAAAAATAAAAATAATAATTATACTCTAAATTCTATATTCAAGCACTATAAAGCAGATGTAAGATTAAATTTCACTTTAATGCTAATGTTTTCAATGCTAATTGCATCATCTTCAGGCAAATACACAAAAGGTTCAAACAAAATAGAATACTACATTATAAGAATAATGTTAGGTTGCTATAGCAATAGAGTTAAACATTACAATGCATAATTAAACACAAATAAACTTAAAAATGTATAATATAATACAAAGTATATTAAATCTTAGTCCTTTCAAAAAATTTCCAGATATATCCTGTAGCATGTTTTTATTCATAAAGATGCCTGTGATCACTATTCTTGTTTAGGGAGGTATTTTATTTGAAAGGTATCTCCAAGGGGGTGGTAGCTCTTGTGATGGATGGTTGTTAAGAAGCTTCTCTTTTTTCTCACTAGTGTATATTTCAATGGCTTCTGTGAGGGTCGCATGTTTATCCTTCTTTAAAGCTCTAACTACTACTGCTTGATGCCAGTTCACTTATATATTGTTCTCAAAGGCAGCCATTGCTAACGCTATATTAGTTTTTCCTTTATTTAAGTCCCACTTATGTTCATTGAGCCGTTGGTCTAGTGTTCTAGTTGTCACCCCACATAGACTTCATTTTCTTCAGTATAATTATTCCTAATAGGTATCTTATATACCCTAGATTTCTATCTTCTAACTTATCCTTTTCATTTTGCAGTTGTCCATATAATGTAGGATACCTCTTATACATTATTCTCTTATCTATTTTTTCTACTACTTTCTTAATCACTCTAGAATTTCTTAATTCATATGGTATAGCTTCATATTTTACTTCATTTTTTGTACGCGGCCTTCCTTCTCTAAAGATTGCCTCACTTTCTTAAGCATGTTTTTCAGGAAAGTTTCTGTATATCCATGCAGCTGGCCTATTCTAAAAATGTAATGAAATTCTTCGTCCATTTTTTCTTGTGTATCAATGTAAAGGTTGGCTCTTCTAAAGTAGTAGCGGAAGGTCAAGAGTTTATATGAGATCGGGTCTGGTGACCAATTAAGAATAATCACAGGTTCGTACATTGGTTTCCTATACACTGAGGTGCAGAGTTTCTTATCTTTTATTTCTAGTTTAATATCCAGGAAGTGTGCAGTGGTATTACTAGCTTGCTGTCGTTTGAGGACTAATGTGTAGGCTTTTACTGAGAGGGCTTCTTCTAAACACTTTGAATCTTGGTCCTTTTCCCACACTATGAAAATGTCATCAATATACCTTAAGTAGAACTTCATACCCCCTCTTATGCTACTCAAAACTTTTAATTCCACTTCCCTTAAGACCATTTCTGCTATAGGGGCAGCCATAAGGCTCCCTATAGGAATGCCAGTTTTCTGTAGATAGAAGCTGGTATTGAAAGTAAAGTATGATTTGTGTTATGAGGTGTGCCAGGTTTCTGAGTAATGATGGTTCTATTTGTAATCCTGCAATATTATCCAGGAAAAAGGTATAGTGTTAGGTGTGCTGGTTTAATCTTTAGTGAGGGGTACAGGCTTTCATAGTCATAGGTCACTACTTCATCTCCTTCATTCCATATGATCCTTTTATTCTTTCTAATGCATGCACTGTGCTGGTAGTAGAGCTATCTGTTTGGCTTAATAACCTCATGGCTCAAGCTGCAATCTTTAAGTTATAAGTAGGTGTGCTGACTTTTTCGACATTCAGTCTGATGGTTATAAGGTTTTTATGGGTCTTAATATAGGCAAAGAGCCTTGGACAGGTTGGGGCTTTAACTGGGTGATTGTCTCAAATTTTTGGAAAACAAACACTTCTAGACAACTTACATACTTCAGCACTCTTCTTGCGTAGGATCTTCTTTTAGTAAGACCAGTGTATATCTTTTAGTGGGTATAATTATATAATAATTATACACAATAGTGTGATATTATTAATTACACAATAGTGTAATTAATAATAATTATACACAAATTTTGAAAATAATAAAAAAATATGCATTTGTGTATAATTATATAATAATTATACACAAATGCATATTTTTTTATTGTTTTCAAAATTTTAAAATCTGGGAATGGATTAATTGATTTCCCATAAGATAAAATGGAAAAATGGATTTCGAGATATGAACTTTTTGAGTTACAAGCTACAGTTCCAAAAACCGAAGCACTACAGCAAATATATTAGAGGTCTAACGTGGTTATAATGTTTTCGGACTGTTTAAGTCCCTCCTCAGTACCGTATACACCTAACTTATACTGTTACTATCGAACAAGTTCCTAAGCATTTTAAATCGTTATGAGTTCTATAGTTCTTTTTTCAATTCAAACTGTAGAGGTTCCATGTTGATGTTCCAAACTAAATGTTCATAAAAATCTGTACTTACAGCACGGAGAACCTTGTACTATTTTTTACTGTAACAGTGGTAGTAGAAACTATATTAGAATACATTATAAAATTATACATATATAAAATCATAAAAATTTCTAACAAAGTATTAGTTATAATAAAAATAATGCACAAAACAAAATATACATAATTCAGGTTAATACATCTGATATTAGATAACAGGTAAACAACTAGATATAATTGTTAGTCAGTATCCAAGAATGCCAGTAACTACTGGATGTTGTAGTTGGTTGTATTGAGTATTATATGCCATGTGCTTCGTTTTTTGGAACTGTAGTTAATAAAAAAGCAAAATGTTTAATTTATGTTGAGTTACAAGCCATGTACAGGAATAAATTAAGTTCATAAGTCGAAGTACCACTGTATAATAATAAATATTGGTAGTGAGCAATCCATAAATGTTGAGCATTTCCAACTTCTGATTGCTCAGATTTATAATCTTGAGGATTCAAGTTAATTACTTCATATTAAGTTGAGGACTATCTGTAGTGATGAAATTCTCTCTCAAAAGTTCACCATTTAACAATTCTAACACAGTTAAATGCTGTTTACGTTTTTGATGTATTTTCTGTTGAATCATTTGCTTTTCACATACAATATTATAAAATGAAATCTGTAAAGTCAGGAAAATTTTTATACATATATTAAAATTAACTTTCCTTGTTTTTTCATGAGAAAAAGCATTAAAAACAAGAAAAGATATATTTATGGCAGGTGTAGTAGTAGTTAATGCTTTCATATTTTTCAATGTTGAATTAAAGTTTTAAGAAAATTTAGTGTTAAAACAGTTGAGATTTTAAAAAAGTTTTTGATTAATTTATATTATGGAATATAAGATTATATTATTAAATTTTTTAATATTTGATATAATTTATATTTAATTTAAAGGTTTAAATTAATATTATATAACTTATATTGACTTTTAATTTATATAACTTTTACAGCTTAATTACTCAGTTGCTTAATGATCTATCAGCATTAGTTTATAATGATGTTGTTGATGTTTATATAAGGCCAAATGATGCTAAAGTTCAGTTTATATTAGTAGGAGATAACAATGTTCAAGTTGCTTTTCAATTGGAAGAAATGGTAAATATATTTTTTTAAATAAAATACAATATATAGGTATCTTTTGGTATCTGATGGTTACTGGGGCCATAAAAACTGTTTATTACATGAAAATTCTTAAATCAGAAATTTGTTTCCCATTAATTTCAATGTAAAAATTTTTAACAGCGGTGATTTCTTGGATACCAAAAAATCACCACTGTTTTACATATTTATGTTAAAGCATTTCAAAAGCATTAATAAAATATAATTGTGTATTATAATATAACAGTTTACAATAGATATTATCTGTTTAACTTATTACTTGCTATTCAGTTTTGTTTTCAGAACTGCTAAGTGCCAAATGATCTTCAAATTTAACAAGGCAATAAACTTACCAACCATTGTGGTTTTATTTATTAGTTAAAATTTTTCAAATTTTCTTCAAATATTGTCTGAAATTTATGTAATTCTCAAAATTCTTCATTATGCTAAGTTAGTATTGATGTTTTCAATTCTGCTTATTAAAAATTCATTAATTATAAATTTAATTATGGAAAGTATTTTAATAAAACTAATAAACAAAATATTTATTTAAATCATTACATTGGTTAGATTAGACATTTTCCAATAAAAATTTAAAATACCATCATTTTTTCAAATTTATATATGGAAAAAATAGATTAGAGGTTTATATAGCTGGAATGATATGTAATCATTGTCTTATAAAGTTAAATGGTGTTATATAGTTAGTTATAAAATCATTGAAAAATGCAGTAAGTACATTATACTGTAGATACTCATATTATCAGTACAAGCCAAGCACCAAATTCAATACTGGATCCTCTTGTTAAAGTGGAAGTAAATTTTGTCTTAAAAACAATGGTACAGACAGTGCCGGATCTGAACTGATTGCACCCAGTTGGGCCCAAACTTGAGGGGGTCTCATGTTGAGGCAAAATGAAATCACGAAAAGGCTAATAGTGGATGGGATCTTGACTGGATAAATATGCTGAGAATTTAAAAATGTTTAGGTCACTAAAAAATATTCCAAAAATCTGCTCAAAATATAATTCATCAAATAAATAGTTTTTTTTCTATTTTTGAAAGACAATGTGAATCAGTTATATTTTACACTCTCTTTGACAAAATTATTGATGTTTTTAAAGTTCCTTTTATTTTTCATAAATATGTATTAATCTAACTTTTTTGTGTATTTTCATATGCTGATTTACTTCCTCTATTTTTAATTATTGGTATTCACCTTATTTTAATTTTTAAATAATAACTGTAGGGCTAATTTTTAATAATGTGTAGGGCTAATAATAATTGTAGGGCCAATTTTTAAATAATAATTGTATTTTGTAAGTGCTTCAATTTTATTTAAAAATTGTTGATTTAATTTGTCCAAAACAAAAAGACAAAATTCTCTCAATTATGACATATAATTATAATATTTTGTAATGTTACTTCAATCATGTTTGACATTTATTGAAAGAAATAACTCTCTGTCAAATAGAAACTGCTTTGGACACAAGTAAATTTTTTATTTATTGTCATTAGTAAGCAAATTAAATATATATGGCTCTCTTGAACTTATCAATAACATTGATTCTTGTATTTTTGAACAGAAACAATTCCTAATGCATATACAGGGTGCCCACATTTCTGTGGATCAGGCATTTTTCTTGAAAACTATCGGGTATACGTGAAAACTATAAAACACGTGTCCTGTTACATTTTCCTTCCAAATTATAATCCGTCATTAATAATTTTTTCTGCACATCCTCTTGTGCAGCGCGTGCTTCAACTTTGTTTTTTCGAACGGAAGTGTATTATTTTTATAACGGAATCTGATTCCGCCAATTTTTTGTGCAATTTTCGTGGTAAAATTATTTTCCTA